>CCAG010013526.1:0-25186 GCA_001077435.1 Glossina morsitans morsitans | reverse complement strand
GTTTCGACACAAGAATACAAAACGTATTGATGGACGGACAAGCTTAGATCGAATCGATCGGTACAATAAAACATGGGCCTATCTCAAGCCGTCGACTGAGAATAACATTTTGTAGCCTCTTTGCAAAGCGGCACTCGTTTATTTTTTGCTTTGCGTTGTTAACTGTCATATGCTCTTTACTGTTGCTTAATACATAATACGCAGTGTTATCTGAAGAATGGAGAAGGAGGAGGAGATAGGGAGAGAGAAGAAGATCGAGAAGGAGAGAACACAGCATTTAGTATCTATGGCCACTTATTGCAGGTCTAGTACCAATTACTGCTACTACTACTACTACTACTACTACTACTACTGCTACTGCTACTGCTGTTACTATCGTTTCCAATACAAGATACACGTGTGAGATGGAGCACACACATAATTTTAATAGCCGTAGCCATGTTCATCTTAATCGCAGTAGGTTTGCCATTCTCTCTCTCTCTGTCTCTCTCTCTCTCTCTCTCTCTCTCTCTCTCTCTCTCTCTCTCTCTCTCTCTCTTTCTCTCTTTCTACTCTACTCTAGGGTATACAAATGAAAAGGAAAAATTGAAACAAACCAACTGAAGTCAGACTCTTACTGAAACAAACTAATTGTATACGTTGCTGACTGATTTTTCTCCAACTGATTTTTAATTGTTCCATGCGTTACTGTTAGAAACAAGAAATGTTGCCCACTTATATTTAGAATACCAATAATTTGTTGAATTCAGAATTCAGAAAAATTTCAATTGTTTTTAAAAAAGAAACAAAGAATATTAGAGTGAGAGAGAGAATGAGAAAGTTAGGAAGGAAGGATGGCAGAACGATGAGGGATATTAAGTTTTTAATGAAGCGAATCGATTTTAAATTTGAATCATTTGCAATTAGTTTAAACATCCTATTTAAAAATTAAAGAAAATAAGTAATTAATAATCAAGTTTGATAGAAAGATTTGAAAATAAATTTTCATCGTTCAAATCTTTTATTGTTAACATTTAAGAATTTTAACTAGAATAGTGTAGCAGACAGCACCGGTAAGAAAAATCACCACAACTTAATTTAAATAATGACCGTAAAGTGCTTTTCGTAAAACATAATGAAATGAGTAGTAAAACAACAACAACAACAACAGCAACGACAACGGCAAGAAGCATCGAAAACAGGAAATAGGAAACGAAAAAAAAAAAGAAAAAAAGGAAAAACACACGACCAACCAGGCAACCAGTCAACAAGGACAAACGTAAACCCATGAATCTTAGTCACAAGACACCTAAATATAGGCAATGCAGTGAGTACCATACACTTTTGTTTGTTTGTATGTGTGTGTATACACAAACTGTGTACACACAATCATTTATATGCCTGTGTTTATGGGCAAATCAACGTTTTAAAGTCAATTTACACTTGGAAATAAGAAAATTTACAATCCAAGTGAGAGTTACTGCGGTAGAAACCGGTTAAAAGCTAAAGAGATCACACACACATATATATATATAACAGCAAACAGCAAACATTTAAAGTTTAGTAAATGAAAGCTTGTTAAGGAAGCGTTTATATGGTATAAAAGTATAGTTAAAGCTATAACGCAGCACAAATGTTTGGTCGATTGCAATAAACTGCCACATTTTCGTTAAGCTAGAACGCCATAAAATATATTATGCAGCATTTCTTAAAATATGCTGCAAATATATTTTTACAAGCATTTAATTTTGAAAAAGACTTTCATATAAAAAATTAAATTATTATTGTATTAGCATGAAAGTGCACTTGAAATTTAAATTTCAAATAAAATCAAAAAAATAAAAAATAAAAAGAAGAAGTAAATAAAAATAACATGAAATACTTTCCATAAAACCTAATGTGCAGTCGTTTAAAGGCTCATACCTTTCTTCCCTTAACTTTTTCGTTGATCTAATTTATATGATACATTGAGTGAATCTTTCCAAGGCAACTCTTATGCAACAATTTATAAATCTACTTAATACCAAAAAGTGAAAGTACCTAATGCCAAGAAGCAAAATTGGGAAGAGAGAAAGTTGTTCTCCGGTTTTTCTCTTCATTTTTTTCATTTTTTTTTTTTTTTTGTTTTTTTTTTTTTGTTATACTTTGAAGAAGAATTTACATTTTTATGTGCATACTTTAAGGATTCACTTTATAAAACAATTGTTTACATATTTTAAAAGATTATTTCCGAGCAATATTTTCAAAGCGGAAATAAAAATGGTTTCATTTGTCGTAAAACTAGAAGCATTAGTTATGTAAATCTATATAATCGCTTTTAAAGAATTTAAATATTTATCAAGGCTAACATATTCACATTTAACCTGTATCTAGAGAGAGAGAGAGAGAGAGAGAGAGAGACGCAGAATATTTGATGTTTTTAAAACGTCCATAGTTTTGTTCTTTCTTATAATTTTTAAAACTACTATAAGAGACAAAATACCCAAACTCATACTTAGAAATATTATGTACATGTGCCATGTGCTGAAATGAAATAATGAAAAAAATAAAAATGATTCTCGATATCGACTAAATTTGATTGCTACGGCTGTGTCGCGTGTAGCGTAACCAATTCAAATTATGATCGAAAGGCATAAGGCAACCGCTGACCTCACAAATAAGTTCTCGTAATTCGTAATCGTGTGACGGGAATTTCTATCCTCTTAGCATATCTAGCGATCAATTATTTAGGCAAAATCGAAATGCCCAGAAAAGCAGTAAAGTAACAGTAAAGTAAAAAAAAGTTAGTAACGTTTGCATAGAAAGTCATTGCAGTGAAACGAGAGTTAATCGTTAAGTAGAAGCCGTCGAATCAATTTCTAAAGTCATCCAATCGTTAATTACAGGTCAAATTGTAAAATCGTGCAGTCGACAAACGTTTTTGCTTAATTTCATTATTTCGTGATTTTTGAATTACTTTACATTGAACATTAATCTGGTGTCGTCAATACTGATAATAAAGATATCGTTCCCAACGTGCATTTATTACGAGACATGTCTGGAAATAAACTGTGTATTCGGGGTGACAATAAAACATAGGCAGAGAGCAATTAAGTCGATGTTAGGGCAACTAACCGAATTTTACTTCTACTCATTCTCTAAGTCCTTCGATTTAGCAAACCCCAGCATTGGTAACGTATATTATGTATTAGTTAATTGCGAAATCTCTGCCTGAAAACTCTGCCATTTTGATTAATTTGACCAATTTTTTTGTTGTTCTATCATCGCCATAGACTTTTTTCGATTTTTAGATACAAAAAAAACTGCCAAACCACATAGGTTACGTTTAGGGTTTTACACCATTGGGCGAATTCTCCAACGAAGTGAGAGATAATTAGAGGATGTAAGGTGCAAACTAAATGAAAATATTATAAAAATGTTGCGCAAACGTCTGCTCCACACTTCTTACAAAGCCATTAACAATGTGTACGATTTGTTATTGTTGGGATGGCAGACGACAACTTTACTCGCAGTAGTTATTAATCGAATCTATTGTCTGGCCAGGTTGAGGTGACGAGGTCATGATTCACAGTTCCTTACCGATCTCATCTAATACAGAACAGGACACCAGTCATTTACCGCTTATGCAGGTGCAGTCATTGGCTTTGGACATATTATTTGATTGCCTGCTCTTTAGTTTCTTTTCATGGTATTAACAAATATTACTATGTTTTGTTTTTTACTCACTTGTCGATTGTTGTCGCTCAAAACGCACTATAGTGCGAGCTGATGGTGGAGTCAATACACTATCCAAGTGACGTTTAAACGCCAGGAAGTTTTTCTCTTACCTATTGTATTGTGATGTCACAGGTCAGAGACTTTTGCAAAACGAAAGAAAACAAAGTGAGCTAAGAATATTTTTGAATGAATGTACAAGTGTCGTAGTTATTCGTAAGTATCCTTACGTCTGTTGCTGCTGCTTATACATTGTTCTGCCATCGCTGGCCGTTCGTTTGTCCCAAGCCAAACCTTACTGTTAATTTTGTTGGTTTGTGTCTGTCTCTTCTTTTTACCTGCCATCGTGCGCTGTCTGCTGTGTTCTGCTATAAGCACCCGTGTGTTACTCCCATGTTTCTACTTGCAAGCAAAAACATATGGAACTATATATAATTTAAGCATATTCTATAGCCCATCATATATAACAGACATTTCTACATCTAACATCGCTACTAATGTTTTTAATCCATGAATCGATTGCTCTCTCAGGATTTAAGAAATTTCACTCTTTTGGGAAGGAAATGTGAAAGTAGATAAAGCGGTTTCGTTTTTGCCTGAATTATCAAAATTGAATCGATGCGAGATGGGTTCGATAGGCTTCTAGTCTTAGCAGAATTTCAAATTTCGTACATAGATACGTTAGGCTAACGGTCTTACCGCGACACCTATGAAGAAAAATTTCATTTCCAGTGATTGCTCTTCTTTTTCCCTAGTAAAATTTATAAATATCTGCGTACATACTCTGGAAAGCAATTCTATAGGACCTTCAGATAATTATCGTATAGAGTTTACTAAAAGACTTGACAGATTTTTGCTTTTGTTCCTCGTAATTTCCTTCCTTTGCTAATCGCACAACAAATAAATAATAATTTTTCCCAATGGACTGACTTTCAAAATCGACTATTACCGGCGGCATTTTAATTAATTTTTTTTTTTTTTTTTTTTTTTTCTGTAAATATGTTTCTTTGGGCTTTTTTATGTCTGCATTTTTGGGAAGATTGGATGCAAGAGAAAACTTTTCAAAAAATTGTAGTGTAATGAGTTTGCCTTAACATTTTGTTTTTGTCATTTTGAAAACTTATTTTCACTTAATTTATGATATCATTCAACATTTTGACATTTCTAAGTATTTTGTCTTTATACGGATCATGTTGATAGGTTTCTTTTATAATTGCTCATCAAAGTATTGTGCAACTTGTTTGGCAACTTTATTTAAAAAGTTGTTTTTAAAGAAATTAATTAAAATCTTTGTGAATTTTCCGCACTTACTTGGAGGAGCAGTCTTCTTCTTTCGTTTCACAAAAGACCCTTAACACAATAAGAACGACGAGGACGCAGGCATCAATTGTCGGCTGGCAATTAACTTCTTACATGCGTTCTTCTGACTTACAACTCTACTGATTGCATATATTTCTTCTCCATTCTCAATCGCTTGCTCTTACCATAAGCATTACTCAAGCAAAAAGATCGAGAAATAAATCGATCATTGTTTCAATCGTTGAGACCCGATGAGATGCAAATAATCTATCGTTATTCAAAATTTCGACAACATAATACTTGTTGTTGTTTACCGAAAGTAAAAAACGTTAAAACGCACCGCACTTAAGCGCTTTCGTTCATTACGTATGCCATTTTTATCGGAGAATATTTATCAGGCCATTGGTTAGTCACATTTCCTTACCGTGCCTGGGATGGAAATCACTCAAGACATGTTCGCTAGAACCATTTAACCAGTGGCCTATTTTCCTAATTCTTCGAATCCACATGAGTTGCCGGGTAGGTAAGAGTCGCGACTACCAAACGAGAATCTAAAAAATCTATTCACAAACCGATACTGTGAGTGCATCCATTCCCTTTCCACCTTTCAGATGATATTTGCAATAGGTTTTATTGTTGTTTTACTGTAAACTATTGATTTTACCAATTTGTCCAAACATTACATTACATTTCAATAAAGGAACACTAACCGAAAAGGCAAGGAGACCAAAAATCTAACAAACTTACGAATGCACGACCGAAATAATGCTAAGTCTTATATTATTCTCTAATATATATACCTACCATTACGGGGCTTTTAGATCAAAGCGTGCGGAGTAGATTTCCATCTCCAACATCGCTGAAGCAATTGGCGGATATTTTGATGCAAAACTGGAATGACATTCCATTGGAAACCATTCAGACGATTCCCTGAAAAACCGTACTCGTTCCAAAAGGATATGGCGGTGTAAAGTCTTATCAATAAATAAATAAATATATACTAAGTATATGTCAAGTGTTCATATCATTTTGTTCATCCTCTGTGTATAAGATCTCCAAAGCATATCTTCAGGTGTTGAAAAGTGGTAATAAATTCTAAACCATTTTCCTAGTAAAAGCTTAATCAGCTTCACACCGCTCTATTCGCTTCAAACGCCTTGCATGATACATAGTACTTTGGGCTGAAACACTTTGCAGTAAAGAAAATAAAACTTAACAAGTACTTTTCTTCTACTGAGCAAAACGAGTAATAAGTGAGGTTAAAATAAAATCACCTTTGAAACGTAAGCAGAGACGTCTAATCTTGGATGATTAAAAGGAAATTTCTTCTCCAGCCTAACGCTGCACGAAAGAACGGCAAACCCTTTCGCGGTCAAATTACAGACAGCATAGGAAAACAATGGCAATCACTCTACCGTAATTAAAGAGTAAAAGGCAAACCGAGAAGACTTGAGGGAAAAGTTAAGGATGCATAAGGTAATCAAATAAGAGCTATATACTGTTAATTTGAAGCAAAGATCAAATATCGAAAAACTACTTCACAACATACATACATATATGTATTTTCATATAAATTTTCGGCTCTGGGCGCGTTCTGCGTTCACTCTCGAACACAAATTTGTAACCATTTTCCACATAAATCTGCAGTTATGTTCCCCTTAATACGAATAATTGTGGAAAACAAGATAATCGAGGATTTTGGGCTTATTACCCCAAAAGAGAAAAGGCCAATAGACTAATATGGTATGGTGTAGACATTTTTCGAAATCACACGATTATTGAACTTTCCTTCGAAAAATTGATTTTGTCACCATCTTGCTGAAACCCCATCTGGTCCAAGTCGAGATCATCTAATTCTAAATCTAATAAAATGTGCTATACCCAAAAGTTAATTTTTGTGCACCTTAAAGTCTTTTATAAACAGCAAATTGATTTCCTTTACTTCCAAGGGCCAATTTTTCCATTTAAGCAAATAAGAATCTCATCACATGTGCACAAAAGACAGCCCGTATGAGTTCACTACTTTTGTAAAAAAATTCACATAGTCTCTATACGGGGTACAAGTTTGTTGGAATCTGAAAAAAAAATAACATGGAAAGCATAACTCCCAGTTGATCGTCCCATGTAAACAAGTCTATGATAACTTGTTCACATGCTAAGCAGATATCCAGTACTATTAGCAATTATAAGAGAGCACAAATATAATGTTCTCTGCTATAATATGTTGTCTCGATAGAATAAGTAAAAAAAAAAAACAGAAATTCGATCTAAATTAATCCATCTGTCGTTACGAATTTCATTTAATGGGAAGAAAAATCAAATTGAATGAAAACCCCTATGTGTGTGTGTGTGAATGTGGGCACGTGTATGTCGCTGTTTAAAACAGCCATCATATATTTCGTTGCAAACATCATAAAAGAAATACTAAAAAATATGAAAAATTCACCCACACGAGGGGTATTCATAGAAACAAAATGAATTCATTTGAGATGAAATGCTTCTGGATGAAAATTATGAACGGAAAAGAAATCACCCACAGAAAAACTTATTCAATTTTCTATAAACTCGACTTAAAAAAAAAAAAAAAAAAAAAAAAAATGCCCACACTATTCTTTTTCAGGCTTTCTATACACATACAAGTATATATGAGTCAAAAAATACTTTAATTTCAATACCTATGAAATCCAGATTTATTAATAGTTGTAAAAAAAAAAAAAAAACAAAAATTATTAATATAATAAATATATGATTAACATAACCCCATAAAACAAATTTAGAAAAAAAAAAAAAACAACATTATTTTTATTTTACTCCATTTATCATTCATTAAGTTGCGTTAGCTACAATTGATCTAATATACTTGCGACAGGGTTTACAGCCTTCGTAAATTTTATGGGAAAAAATTTAATTAAATTTACAAATAAATGTTGGTTTTACTTTTTCAGAGATTTTTTCATTTCATATAAACGATTAAAAAAAAAAAAAAAAAAAAACCCAACGAAAAAAAAAAGAAAATAAAAAAAAAAAAAAAAAAAAAAAAAAAAAAAAAAAAAACTATATGAACACCGCAATAAAAAGACCTAATCGACAATTCTATTAAAAATGGTTCCATTTAGGTTTCCGTTGCCAAAAAAAAAAAAAAATACAACAACAAAGTTTTACAGGAAATACACAAAACACTTGTGATGAACGCTTATATTGTACTTTGGTGAGAATTGAAATTTAATTTAGCATTGAAATGAGAGAACTTTAGAAAAATGTACGAAGTAAAAGGAAAAAGTTTGAAAAAAAAAAAGTATAAATACTTCTCTGTTTTTCGTCTTTTTTTTTTGTTCAACAATTCAACCGCAAAATTTATAGTGGTATTCGTTAACAACTTGCATTTATTAGCATACTTGTAGGCTTTATTTAAATACTAAAATGCGGTTTTACTTTTAAATTCCATTTCAATTTCAATAAATCTTTTTTTTTTTTAATTATATATATATAGAGTTTTTCATTTAGAAAGCTTCTTATCGAATTTTCTCTTTTCATTTTTCACGGGCTGTACACTATTTTTGCCTTATGATATTTCAATATCTTATCCGATTCGAGTTATTCAAGATATTGTCACATTTGCGACAGCACCGCGATGTAACTCGTGGTCGTTTAAAAAGTATATCAGACCTGGAGTAGCTGTTTATCAAGTCAACTTACGGGGCTCTCAATGAAGTCTTTAAGCCAGAAGTTTACTGGCTACTAGGTCTTCACTTTTCTCTACTATAGTCTCTGGATAGAATAAGTAAAGAGGAATAAGTGGGCAGTGGGCTATATGTTCAACTTAAAAGTAAGGGCATCAGGAGAGGTGAGAAACTTCTTTATAGATAAATTGCTCCAAAAGCGGACAGCGCCGGTTAAGAAATGAGCAGTTGCGGCAATGTATCATGTAATATACGGACAAATTCAAAATAAGTGCATGAGAACTCCTAGAAGACCGAGTAATTGGTAGAAAGATTTCTTTTTTTCTTCTAAAACACTTGCATTAAAATGCCTAACACACAACACACACCATATTAGGGCGAGACCAAAAGGTTTAAGGAATTTTATATACTTTTTCACAATCCATGAGCGTTAGAGTCTTTTTCGTACGCGATCAAAGCCCATCGTAATACCTGACGACGAATCACGGACATTTTCAAATTTTATCTTTGGATAATAACTGGCAATATTGGTTTTAACAGACAACAGTAATAAGGACAGACGGACGGACGGACGATCGAGAAACGAACAATTTAATTTAACTCCGAATTTCCCGCTGGTTAATAATGTGTACACTTTCCACCATTTCTCACACATCTTGAGAGATTTGCGTAAAAAAATACCAATCGATCAACTGACGCGCCCACACTTCAGGCAGTGCTTGCATTTATTTATTTTTTTATATATATACTGAATTAAGATGATGAATATAAAAATTCGTTACAAAAATGCAACCACTTAATTTACTTACGTACTTAGTTACTGGTTAGCTTATTTAACCAGTTGCTAATGGAGTGTGAAGTAGAGAAGAAATGCCTATCAAACGTATACGTCACTCTTCCCTGTTATAAAATCTGTAGCACAAATTTTGTAGTCATATCTTATTACGCTTTTGAATTTCCTTTTACCTCGATGAGATTTTCGTCGAGGGCACACACATATTCTTCACAGCTTATTGCTGAGAGCCCTTTCGATGGGAAATAATAAAAAGAAAACATTGCTGAAAACAGCAGTTTATTAAGAGTTAATACAATGATCTTCACAATCTTTTCTTAAAGTATTTCACTCTCACTCAAAGGAGAGAATGAATGGATGGATGAATGTCAATTTAGGATGCGTTGGAACTATTGATATTTTATTGAAGAGAGGAGAAGACCCGGCGATAAGATACAAGTGCTTCAAGCAAACCTTCACATATAACGCGTAGCAATGTTTGACACATCCATGTAGGTGTAAGCAGATGTTCAGTCAAATTAAAAAAATTGCTATACCCAAGCAACTCACTACATCTTACAAGGCCAACAGACTGTCAAATAAACAATTGGGCGGAGACATTTAAATAAATAAAAGCAATAACAATAAGTTGTCATATTTTTTATAAAACTTGACAGAATATCATTTTATCGCTCCAAAAATTGCACAATATTTATATAAGGATGTACATGCTTCTCATTGTGTGTGCTAGGGTGAGGGTGTAATTAACATTATAATGATTTTTGGAAATTTTCAAATTTGAATTTGAACTCTAAACACTACATTCAAGTAAACAAACTGCCTCTCTAACGCAAAAAATAATAAAATATGTTCACACGCAACGCTTTGAATGCCTGCAATGAACTGAAAAATAAATTGTTATCAAATGTTTAAACAGGCAAAAAAGAAAAAAGAGAAAAATTACAACATTCAGTATCTTTTCACACTTAATATATATGGTAATGCATTGTCAACAAACTCATCACAAACACAAGCAACGGCAACGGCAACAGCAGCAGTAACAGTAACAGTAGCAGCAGTAGTGGTAGTAGTAGTAATAGTAGTAGTAGTAGTAGTAGCAGCAGCAGTAGCGTCAACACCATCTTTATTGTCTGTTGAGTGGTCTTCATCGTCAGCAATCAACATAGTTGTCAACTCATCATAAAAAATCCACCCGTAAAATATGCACAACATTTTCGACACAATAAAATTTCCATAAAATTACAACAAAAGCAATAAACTCTGTTATGACGGTAATACGTACACACACACGCTCAACTTTATTTGGATGCAAAAAACTTCTGGTACTTGTTTGTGGGCGTTTGTTTTGCATAATTTTGTTGTTTTTGTTTTCACTCAAGTTTGGTTAAAAAATTTTCTGATGAAAAACAAAAGTTACGTTGGAAAATTTATTTGAGTCATTGCTTGAAAAGCAAATGCAAGTGAAGAGGAAACGGGAATAAGAACGAGAACGCGAACGCGAACGCGAACGAGCAAACAATGTAAGCTGAAAGCATTAAAAAGGATAAATGTTAGAATGGTCGTTCAACGCGAACCGAAATACCAAGATTAAAGGGAAAAAATAATAATCGAATTTTTTTTTTAGTTGTTTTTCATTAACATCAACTTTTACTGCTTTCGCCAGAGTAGGGCATATTTACAGGTAGATAAAGCAATTCAAAAAAAACAAAGCTTCACCTTTAATATAATGACTCCGCAAACGTGCACCGTCCAGAGAGAATCACTCCCATCAATCCATTATACTAACTATAAACCTAAGTATGGCCACACTAACCAACTCACGTGTGCAAGAGCAAGGTTGACATAATCTCTGGAACTGACGACTATGAAAAGCGATATGCAACTTACCCGAAATTTATTTAACCAAACTAATCGTAATATTATGAATAAATGTATTTCGTAAGTCAATCATATTGGATTTTTTCTCTTCGAGGCTTAAATTAAGAATTTTATTAAATTTCTTTCATAATCACAAACAGTCTCTTTGGAAAATTCGCAAAAAAATCTTCTTATTAGTTACACTTACACGCGATAAATTCGTTTTCTTTCTTAACCCTTCATAGCTACGACTGCAAACTTACTTACTTATAAAGTTGCGATGGATGAAATTTAAATCGGAATTTTTCTTAAAAAAAAAAAAAAAAAATCTGTATCGTTTCCACAGCGCTAATCTTACTAATACTTATTACCGATTTAACTGAAACCTATAATCTTGAGATGCCTTCATTAACAAAATAATCGGGATGTCTTTGTACCTTATGTAACTTACGATCTAATAACTCTGAAACGTCTGATGCTGGTTCAGTTTCGTACTCCTTAGAATCTCCGTTATCAACAAAGTGAACTTTGGCAAGAGGCGCATTAGATATTGCAAATTGTCCTTGCTCTCCGTCCGCCGTGTTCAGTGAACTATTGGTTGCAATCGAACTTTTGCAGCTACCGTTTGTATTGGCGTACAGCTCGCCATCAGCTCTTGCTTTCATTTTAATCAAACTTAAACGTCGTGCGTAAGTTTTAATACCTAGCAGAGTGTTTAAGCAATGGCGAAATGTTGGCCTTGCGTCCGGGTCTTTCGACCATGACTGCATCATTAAAGCAAACCTGTAAAATAATAATAATTAACCGTGAAAATCGTCTTTCTTCTTCTTCTTCTTCTTCTTCTTCTTCTTCTTACAATTTATCTGGACAATTTTTTGGTTGCTCCAGTCGCCCTCCATCTTTAACAAAATTTAATACTTCAAAATTATTGCGACCGGCATACGGTTGTCGTCCTAATGTTAAGATCTCCCAACAGAGTACACCGAACGCCCAAACATCTGTTTGTATTGTAAATATACCATCGACTAGGCTTTCGGGTGCCATCCAACGTACGGGCAGAAGACCCTCACCTTCTTTGCGATAATAGTCGCTTTTGTAAAGATCTCGAGCTAAACCAAAATCACCTATTTTTACCACCCTTCTACTCTCCTCCCGAGATGTAAGCAGGCAATTGCGGCAAGCTAGATCACGATGTACGAAATGCATATCCTCCAAATAAGCCATGCCAGTGGCAACGTCAATACACATTTTAACCAAATCCCATAATTGAAATGATATCGACGGTTTCTGAAAAGTAAAGCAACGATACGTTACCCTTCCATAAAAGATAATTTCATGCGTTCATTCCTTCATATCAGCTTTTTTATTTTTTTTACTTTCTACGTACCGGTAAATTTGATCTTGATTCTCTTAGATATGTAAGCAGATCGCCACCTTCCATATGTTCCATGATTATGGATACAGACTCGGCATCGCAACTGACACCGATTAAGCGTACAATGTTTTCATGTCTAAAATTGCTCATAAGTTGCGCTTCCTGTAACAATTCCGCAAACTCGCTCGCGCCTTTCCGTAAGCTCTGAAAAGAGTATTCAGTTAGCTTTACTTCTTCTGCTATTGTCTTTAATTTGTGATAAAAGTAAATGTAAAAATTTATTTTTCCGTCTTTCTCTAGACCAGGTTTCGTTTGCCAAATAATGTACAAAAGATACACGCGAGCACGAAAATTTAAGCCTAATTTGGCTTTTCTCCCTTCCCCTATGCCATAAAACCATTTACTTGTAAGCCAAGGAAGTTCAGCCGTTCAGAAGTTGCTTTATTTTAATTTCTATCTAACTTACCTTTATGGCTACCTTTTCTGGCTCTTCGCGATTATCATGCTTTACCAGTCCCTCGTATACTTCACCGAATGCGCCGCTACCCAAAAAGTTTAACAAAGTTATTTGAGACCATTGTATATGGGGCAATAAAGCAATATCGGCATCGCTTAGGGGACCTCCAGAGCACCATGTAGAGCTACTAGTCAAAGAACGCCGATGTGAAAATGTTTGTTGTTGAAACGATGATAAATTACTCCAAATGCTTGGACGACTATTCTGCAATAACTTCTTCGTTTTCACGCGACGTTTTTGTACTAGAATGGAATAACGAGAACATGTAAAGGAACAACTAATAGGTTAAGAAGGAATCTTACTTTTCCTTAAAGCCATAAGAATTAAGACGCAGCTAGAAACAATGACCGCTGGAGCTACAATCGCCAAAACCAATGATTGACGTTTTTGCGGCGACACAAATGGCTCTAAAATTTTGATACTCTCCTTACTGTATGGACCCCAACCGTAGAGCTTATTGCGCGCTCGCACGCGGAACATTAAGAAATGCTTGGTGTACACTTCGCGCACAATGCAACTCAGCTCAAGTGTGTTGCAATAAGCAAACCATGTGTCTTCCAGAGGTGGTAATTCTTCCACAGATAGCGTCTCAGCCCGCAAGGATTTCGCGGTCGCATTCACTTGCAAATTATAATTTTCGTCGCTATTAGTTGCAATCGTGCGCCGTACGCGTTTATTGCTGTTATAAGCATATAATGCCTGCAATGCTTCCAAACTGTATTCAACAATGGGAGCACCATTGTTGCGTGCTGGCTCCCAAAATACTTTAAATATTTCACCAGTGATATGTTCAATATTCGGTTGCCCGGGACTGCTGGGAGCCGCACCCAATGTCTCATAGACAAAATGATTATGCCTTTGTTCTGGCCATAAATAGAAACGTTCACGCGCGTCCTTATAGAACAGTTTCAAATGAATTTCATACTTGGTTTTTGGTATTAAATCAGTAACTTTTATGTCACCGCTTAAACGAGTGATGTCAATATCGGAACGGCCGAAATTCATAGTATCATTATTTAAAAGCAATGGACGTACAATGAGGTGAGCAGAGTTAAAGTCTTCTAAACTACGTTGCCATCTAAAGGTTAAGTTCGTAGATTGTTTATCGACCAGCATTAGATTGTCGGGCAGATCGTAGGTGTGGGCAGTGAGCTCTTTCGTCGAATTTCGCTTACTAGGTGACGAATACACATCCAACCATATAGTGTACTCTTGTGATGGCTCCATGTTATTTAGGAATAAATAAGACGAAGACCCATTAACAATACGTGAAATTTTTAGGGATGAATTCTTCAGTTGCCAGTGCAGCTCGTAAAATACTCGTCGAGCGTTCAGTTTCTCCGGTTCAGACCACATTACGCGAATTTCTTTGGGACTAATAGCGGTGGCAGACAAATTTCTAGGTAACGAAGGTGTACCCTCTACGGTACTAAACGGGAATAAAGGATAGATGATTGCCGTCATGTTCAATTTCTTTTGATAATAGCTTGTAACCGCTATTGATAGGGTGTAATTAGCAAAAGGTTGCAAATCCGTAATATTAACTGATTCATTGGTTGTTATAACACTTCCTGCCAACTTATGCTGTTGATCGAAAATTTTCAAACTATACCTTATATCCGGTATGGGTAAAATGCAATATTTAATCTCGGAGCGTTTGGGTAAAGCGAAAGTTATAAAAGAGTCTCCTCTGAAGTGAATAAATTTTTTTAAAGCTTTTACGAGCTTTTTTTTATTATTTAAAGTGAAGTTTTGTGGAAGCAGACATTCCCTCTTGGGGTACTCTTGATAGTTTAACGTTTTAATCAATTTCACATCCATCAATTTGATCACATAATCCAAGGTGTGCTTGCGACGATTGAAAATTTGTAAGTTTTTTTCATAAAGCCTGTAAATGTAGCCAGCATCTCTTTGCCAATAATCCGATTCCCTATTGTCAACATTGGGAAGTTTCAAAGTAGTGCATAATTGTCTTCTAATATCGTACGAGCACAATTTGCCCTCAGAATCTACGATATTAACTGTTTCCATTTCGGGCGACAATGAATCCTCGAACATATGAAATATATTACCAGATATTTTAAAATTAATCTCGCTCATATCGGTTAGATTGCGTCCCTGTATTAGGGCAATGCTATTGTTGTGCTCATATTCTAACCATAGAAGAGTTTGCGAGAAGGGTAAAATTAAAAGATTTCTTAACCATTTCTTGGGCTGTGTTGTCAATAGCTTAGAACCTTGCATGATTCTTCCGTCATAGGAACACAAATTCAATTGATAGATGGCTACGTTATTAGTTGTATCACCCGTCAGTTCGGCCCAGTAAACTATGCGTTGCACCCAGTCTACAGTTAGCGATAAAACTTCGGCGCGCATGCGCGCCAGTTTTAGTGCCGAGAAGCCCGGTGTAAATGACATTAGTTCCACGTTTTCATTAACCCAAATTAAACGATTTTCTCCCGACATAAAGCACAAATGTTCCACTTCGCTCGAAATATACACCAACGGCCGCGTCAAATTCAAATCGATATCGTATTCGGCGATAAACTGACTAGTAGTGTAGATTAATTTCGGTAAAGATTGTACATCCGGATTTATTTGGTAGGTTAACCAACTCGATTTTTCTTTACCCACTCTATCCGCCAAGGCCAAAGCTTGAACTTGAAAGCTATAAGTAGTTTGTGGCAACAAATTAACGAATCTGGCTTCATGCGTGGTTGCTCCTTTATAGTCTACATCCTTGAAAACTATCAATTTTTTGTCTTGCCAGCAATAGACTTTATAAAATATGTCATCCTTTCTTGTTTTATACTGAACCGAATCCCAGCGTACTACAACTGTCAAATTTGCTTCATCCCATAATGGTTTCATAACTTTTTCAACAAAGATGCGCAGATTCCTTGGGGGCTTCGCTGATGACAATGGTGTAAGTAATTCCTTTGAAACGGGCAGACCCTGAGCCCAATAAGTATGCGGCAAAACGGTGACATTTATTAGTTGATGCGTGGGATTGAAATTCCTTATGTGTACCAAAGGTTCCTCAACTTCGAATGTCATTATTTGTTCAACTTTATCATCCTCAAATTCAAATAAAACTTTATAAAATATACTGAAATTCTCTGGATTGCGAATTGGGGACCATTTTATTTGAAATTCATCCCAGTATCCCTCACTAACAGCAATGCTTTCAACATCTACTGGCTGCGGTATTATATTGAAATCGACAAAGGTATTAGGTTCCGTTGCAAGCTTAACATTGAAGGCTTTTAAGTTTAAGGGAGTGTTGAATTCAGCATGGTGATTTTCAAAGTCCACCGACATTATGACAGATTCATGTGTCTTAGCTTTCAGCCATATTAGGCTTTTAATCTCCTTTATATATTCTATGGAGTGTTCCATTATTTCATGCCCATCTATAATGAATTCGGTATTGCTTCCTGTTTCAAGTTGAGCTTTATAAAGTTTAATTAAGCCCTTTTGCTTATTAACGAGCCAATAGATAAACTTTTGCTGGAAATCTAATGCGAAACCCAAAAATTTGTCACCATTGCTTTGCAACCGATGATATTCAAAAATTTCGCTCTCTCTGAAACCACTTAAAGGCCTTCTAGCCAAACGATTTGCTGACTGATAGTACAGAAATCCTTCTTTGGAATCTACACGTATCCGAAGTGCTTCAAATATCGGTAACAATTCCCTTTGAGAGCCATCCAAATTAGCCCTTATCACGCAACGTCTTTCCAAATCGGACCAATAAATTTTCTCGACTCTCCAATCATAATCGAAATCAGAAACGTGAGAAGTTTTAAAGTTACACTTCATTCCAGGAGTCACTACATTCATACATTCCAAGTTCCTAGTTTTACCCCTCATATAAAATACGGTATTGTTCACTTTAACGAATCGCTTTATCGGATCTTTTATAGAACCTCTTGCTACGGCCGATTGCCCTATCTCATTGGTCTCATAAAGACCTTTTTCGGTACCCCATATCAATTTATGATCGCCTCTTGGCCAAGTACATATTGTTAATTCTTGCGACCATTCACTGCGACCCGTCGTTGACGAGGCTCGTACGCGTATTTTATACTGATTATTCGCTTGTAAACGTTCCACCTGAAAGTAATAGGTTTTGATGTTTCGTATATTGAAAGCACTATTACTGGCCACGTCCAGAATTTCCAATTCATACTCGAATTTCCTCCAAGCAGCTAAAGTTTGGAAATCGTCTCCGTCATAGTCATTGGACTCCCAAGAAATTTTCGCTGTTTTCGCTGTCAGCACTGCTTGCAAGTTTTTTGGTGCCTCCTTTGGCGATGGTACTGACTGCCTACCATATAGCGGACTTTGCTGTACTGGTAGAGCAAGCCAACACCATTCTACTTCGTCGACCAACCAGTTGTACTGTTCATTAGTTTCATAATTAAAACGTAACAAATTTGTACCATTTGTAGCCAGTAAGGTATAACCACCCAGATACGTGATAGATTGGATATCATTCTGGTTAAGTTTATCCGAAATCTGATGCTTATAACGGCCATCGTAGCTAAGCTCGTAGAGTCCCTTATCTGTTTCGTTGCCAATGATTAGTAAATAGCGTTTAAAATCATTATAAAAGTAAGAAATTTGTTGGGCGGCAATAATTTTAGTTTGCTTTGTAGCAAGATCTAGGCTCCATAATTGTCCTTGGTATTCCAAGAGAAACAGCCAACCATTTGTAGGATCGACTACAATTTGTTTAATTGAAGAGGAAAATGATCGTATAATCGTAAGTATATCCGTGCCATCGAAATTGCAACAAATTACTTTCGTTTTCTCGCCACTCTGCAAAGGAATAAGAAGCGAACAGTAGGACTGATGTAATAAGGGAACTAATTTATTGGAATTGAAGTAAGCAGTATTCACCTGTCCGGCTATGTAAAGTTTTCGTTGCAACCAATCGATAGTAAGTTTTTCTGGTTTAAAATTTATTTGACTGGAAATCGAGTTCAATGACTTTCGTGTCTTTGGTTCGTCTAAATGAAAACTAAAAATTTGCACAAATTATATATAAGTTATTGGGAAAAACTTTTTTAATTCCAAATTTACTCAGCGAAATTTTTGAAATTTTTAATGGAGACACACATACATTTTACTTGAATTCAAAAAGCATTCTCATTCTTAACCTAAGTATAACTAGAAACTGGATTCCGGGACAGACCAAACGAATTGCCCGCGAATTATTGCTTTTATTTCGTTAATTAATTCGGTTCATTTACTTACTACATACTTAGTGAAAATCGAGTAAATTTCAAATGCAAAAATATCTCGAAAAAGTTGAAATGTCACAAGCCAATGTTAAGGCACGATCTCGGCCTCCGATATGAGTTGATTGATTAAAATTTAATTTCTAAAATGAATCAATAGAAAAAAAATCCTTCTCTACGCTGCCCTATTGATCTCTCCCAACACTACACACTTTTCATTTTAAAAAAATTTCATCATTTCACCGCACAAGCTTACAAAACTTTCTAATAATAATTCTAATACCCAATAATTGCAACCCAATTGCCATAGTTTAGCGGGTCCACCCTTTCTTGCACTTACCTAAAAACATCACCAGAAGTTAATACCACAAACGATTGTTTCGTAGCTTGATGATAATCGAAATCATTAATAATCTCACCACTCTCCAATAATATACGATTCTCGGTCAAAGAGTCCAGAGATTTTAAAATAACAGCATACTCGCCGACCGCCAGTACCAAATTTGATTGTTCCAAATTTTCGGAGACTTTTACATATTTTATAGTTTTAATGAATGTGAAAGCCGGAGGACCTTCACCTTCTTCATTAATCATAGAAATTTGTAAGGAATAATTCGTTTGTGGTAAAAGATCATTAAAAATATAATTAGAGAAATTGGGGGGCAACAACTGGAAGAAACAGTATCTTAAGATATGAGATCATTTCTATCAAATTTTTTTTTTTTGTAGACTCACCTCTTCCTCTTTCACATTCCGTGCAGAGTCTTTTAAAATTAATTTATAATTAATTAAAGGACCATTTGCAAGTTCTCCTGGCTGCCAAAATAGCGCAATACGTTTATGATCTAAGGCCAGGGTTTTTGTAATAATCGGTTTCGATAGCGGTTTACCCCAAGCTGGCGTACTGAACGCATCCGAAGAAGGTGAATATAAAATATCTTCAGGATTTTCGCCAAAAACTAACATGAAACGAAACTAAAAGAACAAATAATAATAAATTAATTGGCGTCCGTCTTTCCATACCTTAGACCCCAAAACAGATGCATCCATAAACACCTATATTTGAAACGATATTTTAACAGAACTTAGCAGCAATTCTATAAAGTAAGACCCATCTATACAAACCTCGACTTATTATTCATACATAGAGGCTTTGCGAACTGTAAATGAACCGTGGCTTTGATGACAATCTCTCTAACGAAAAATCTAAGACCAAACATGAAACTGTAAATCAAAAATTCGAAGATTTCGAGGTCTAAATTTCAAAAAGATATCTAAGAACAGATCAACCGGCCTTTGGTTATTTGCTAATTGATTCCTACAAGAATGATAAGAAAATCAGGTGTCTTCGCTTAAGTAAAATTTTTATGTCATAATCGCGATTTGAGCAAATGGGCAAGCAAACAAAACGATTGGACTGTTGTGCGACTGTACTGTACTATAGGTACTATAGGTACTGCTCAATACCTTCTTCTATTTTGTCGATTATGCACCATATTCAGAAATGAAGAGTTTCTACAAACGATTGAGTAAAATCGAGGAAGTGAACGAAAAATAGCCTCCTTAGCTCACATTGTAAAAAGAATGCCCTTGACATTATGCCTGTAACAGTCAAAAAAAAACACTTGTTATGCAAATATTTTTTGGATCGAAAGAAGATGTAATAATATGACAGGCGATTGATTATTAAGCCAAACTTTATGTATTAGAAAAAAAAAAAAATGAGAATCACATGCCACTACCAATTTAAGGACGTTCCCTTCGCAGCCAAAGTAACTGAATGTATAATTAAAAGGGGACAAGTGAAAACATCATAGCCTTGTAATCTAACCTTCCTCTAACTAAAATCCATCCTAGATCCTTCCCATATATGAACAAAATAAGTAATAAATTAATAAATAAAAACACTACAGTGGGATGCGGCCTATCATCAAATACCCTACACCACTTCGTTTAATACACTTATTTATATAAAAACCGTACGTTTACAAAAAAAAAGAATGGGTTTGTCTGGAAAGAGTTTAAAAACGTAGTCGTATCCCGAAACATTTTCAATAGCGTTTGTCCTTAGATTAAAACACAACCAAATTTCAACAAAATATCTAAAAACTTGTGATTTGTAGATTGAACATAAGAAAGAGAGAAGGACAGAGAGGCAGACAGTCGCACAAATTTAACATACCACTTGTACCACAAGTGATGCAAGGCATAAAAATGAATTAATTTAAACGCCTACAGTTAGTGAAACTCTTACGATTCTTTGAAGGCATTGATTTTTGTGTGATTAGCATTTGTTTGAATGGAAAAATTTCGATTTTTCTCGAAAAACCAATTAATCCTTTTTGGTTTGTGTTTAAATTAACTTATCGAAAAAATCCTTACACGTATTTTAAAGAGTATTGTTTTAAGGATATTTTTTTTTGTTATTTCTCTTCATTGGCCTGGATTCCTAGGATCATAAAAACAACCTCGCTTGTTCAAGTATTCTTCCTCATTCTCTGACAAAGATAGAATAGACAGACAGACAGACAGAAATTGACTTGGAAAACAGGAAAACAATATATAATGCAAAGGACGCGTTCATAATTAACGCATTTGTTGGCGAAAGCATTGAAAGCTTTCGAATTGCTCTCAGTATCATATCTAAGTTGCATTGAAATATATTTGTTTGAAAATGCTTTTAAATGTACATGACTACATACTAACGTCAGTTGTTAGTCTATTCAAGAAATTAGATGTTAACAGGCTGCAACTTTCCGGCAAGCATGCTTTAGACTGAGGTACACTTGATTGGCAAAAAGGCTGAAATTTTAAAGAAAACATTTTTTGTCCAAATATTACGAAGCGTTTACCGCAAGCGCATCAATTAAGGTAATAAAATTAAAAAAAAAAGTTCTAAAAAATTCACACCGGCTTCCCCACCCCCTTAAACAAAAACTTGCATATATAACTTGCATTAATTTTATATCATACCCTGTATGTGGCGTAAGGCGTTAAACTCTTAATATCGCACTCAAACTCGTCATTACAATTATAATCCAACAAATTCCACCATGTTTCTGTTGGATTTTCCTCTTGCTGTAGCTGTTGTCCTGGTTTTGGTTTTTCCACATATTGATATTGTATGTTAAACAGGCGATTAGCTAAATGATAATGATAAACATGATGATGCTGGTGTTGCCGTGAGAATTGTTTAGTTACGGGCCACTTAAGCGTTAATGTCTGCTTTGCTGAAAACTCCCCATTCAGCAACAATTGCGGTTTACTGCTGTTGCTGGCCACAGTAATGGTTTCTATTAAAGTTTCCACTAAAACGCGTTGCAAGTGCCAATAATGACTTTGTGAAGTTTCACAAGCGGAAATGCATGGTAAATCATAAGGATAAAATTGCACTGAAGCCTACAAAAAAAGTAAAAAAGAAACGAAATTCGTAAATACGTTCCCATAAATATACTTAAGCTCTTCATGTCATTTCACTTAACTTACACATGCTTCCTGGCAAGTTTCAGACTCCTTTAAAGCATGCCACCACTGCTGGCAACCTTTCGAGCACTGTTGATTCCAATACGAAATAAATAAATAAATAAACAAACAAAAATGAAAAGTTTTTCATTTAAATTCTCTCAAGCTTTTCATACATGAACAAAAACAAAAACAAAAACGAAAACAAAAAAAAAAAACAATTTCTTTGCAAACCAAAAGAATGTTGAGCGTCAACAAAAACCCAAAGTCAAAATGTATTAAATTTCTTTTGTGCGTGAGACCACATTTAACAAAAACACTACAAAACAGAATAAAAAATGCAAGTCTCTTAACACAAAGTCCCTCTACTCATGTCCGTGATTCTTTTCACATTATAATGGGTGACTTTCATTTATTGCTTTTGTTATATCGGCATTTTTTTTTTTTTTTTTTTTTTTTTGTTCTTATTCAGTTATCGAATTACTTTTTTAGTTTTTGCGTACCTCATCTTAACGTTGACCCCGCTCCCCCTACCCCACCCCGACCGGTTTTCTTATTGCAAACAAAAACAACAACAAAAATTCAAAGTCGTTATATGCATTAATTTAATGGCGATAGCATTTTGTTTTAATCTCCTCTCAAAAATAAGGTCATACAGTAACCTAACCGTTGCCATACCATAGTCTTTAAACCGACAAACAAAAACTTTGAAGGGACATATTAGGTGATTGCATATATTTTGATCATTTTTTCACTACGAAAAGGCATTTATTGAGAAAACATATATTCATCATAAATATCGTCGTTTTCTACAACTTTTTCCCATGCTTCAGGCAGCAGAGCAACCGCAAAACCGCGTGCCAGCGAAGCCGTTATCGCATCGATCTGAACAAGCGGTAATTGGTAGGAGCTATATCCGATCAGTATGCTGGATGAACTTCCCATACAAACTGCAACAATGTATCCTTGACAACTCTTGCAACGTGTGGTCCGAGCGAGGATGACTTTGTGTTTGTTAACCGCTATTGCTGGTCTTTCTTGCAACAATACATTGTTCAATAGACATCTGCAGTAACAATTTCATTCAATTTTGGGACCACGTAATAGACTACACTTTGCTGATTCCATTGCATATGCACAGCAAAGCTTTATGGTCCAGAATATTCGGCTTCGGTGTCGATATGAATGGCTATCCTGGACTAATCCATGACCTTTTGCGCTTGGTTTGATTATTATAGTAGATCCACTTTACTTCGCCCGTCACAATATGTCGAAGAAAAGTCTTCTTTGTTTGCCTGACAAGCAATGAAACCGCGATATTGAAAGGGCGTTTTCAGTCAGTTCGTATGTAAACTGAACAGTGATTTAGTTTTTGCCCCAGGAATGATATGGTAGCTATAGTCACATATCACCCTAATTTTTCAAATTCATCCAACATTCTGAGAGAATAGTTTTCATCAATTCTTGTCAGGAAAATATTAAAAAGGCTGAACTCTGTTTCGTACAATGATTTTTGCAAAA
Source organism: Glossina morsitans morsitans (assembly GCA_001077435.1). Lineage (NCBI taxonomy): Eukaryota > Metazoa > Arthropoda > Insecta > Diptera > Glossinidae > Glossina > Glossina morsitans. The sequence goes on along the minus strand of CCAG010013526.1, from coordinate 1,743 downwards.
TATGACTCTATAGTGAGAACGATCGCTAAAATGCTTCAGTCCCATCAGTTGTCATTAGGATTCGGCTATGACGCAATCTATCTCGAAAACCGATACCTATAGGTTCAACACAAAAATGCATGGACAGACAGACCATCCGAAAAATAGAAATCAAACGGGCAGACAAGCTTGGATTGATTCAGAGAATGAGTCTGTAATGACTAGCATAATAAAAGAAGAGTCTGTTCCTCAAATTTTTCTAGTCGTTGCGTGCGCACCGCAACAAATTTCATATGATTCTATATATAATATGTAAACCTTTACTATTTTTAGTTTTTCTCGACAAAAATTGGAGAAAAATAGTACTTTGGCCTACTAAATGATTGTAGGAAACATTGGTGGGATGGACTGACTTTCTAAATGTTTTTACATTCGTATAAAAAGGATTGTAATGATATAAGTTTACTGTGCTAAATTTGGTTCATATTAAGTCTTCTTCTTAGTCTCTCTTGCTCTCCTTCTCACGTAAAAGAATTCTAATGAAGAATAAGCCTTTATATAGTAACAAGATCCCGCATTTGACTTGTTATGATGAAAATAGGCGTAAAATAAAAAGTTATCGAGAAAAAAAGTCAAATCAAAGTCCTCGCCGTATAAGGCTCTTTCAAAAAGTTTTCTCTATACATCTACTCAAGTTGAAGTTCTTTCGATTGTAGTAAAGCAATTCTTTCAATCAACTCAAGTCATCTCATATAGATCGTAGTAAACATCTATAATAGGAAATGGTTTGCTATTTACACCAACTTCATCACTTACTCGGGAATGGAAACATTGTTTTCGCACATCGCCTGCTAAACACTCAACACCAAAATCGTTGATGAATAGAGTTTCCTGAAAAAAAAATTCAAATTCAAAATATTTATTTTACATATAAAATAAAACATAATATGAAAGGATAGACGGAATTTTTTTTGTATTCAAATTAAACTGAAGTTCTACATATACCTGATATTTATTAGCTTTTGATGGAACAGAGGAAAACTTTCATTACATTTGACAATCATATCATCATATATCACGCCAGTGAATTAATAACGAACAATATTTGGTTATACGGTCACATACGTAATTTCAAATCATATCTTTACACAATACCACGGACCAACATCATAAATATCGATACAAAATGAATTAAAAGGAAAATTTATCCGAAAAGAAAGACAAAAATTTAAGTTCATTCTTCTTTACGTCTTGAGATCGTTGTATGAATTTCAACAGACTGACGGACATTTATCTAACAGTGAAAAAAAACTTAATCGATAGCGCGATATTCATGCTGATAGCACATATATACATTATACATGTATATACTATACGCTGACCGATTCGTATTTTTGCACGCTACAGCAGACATGTATGTGCCTCGTACGATGTGTATGAGATCAGCCTTTCAGGCTATAGGCTTTTATTCTCAGTTTCACCGAAGCCTACTGAATAACGTATGATAAGCAAAACAAGAAAAAGTACCGTCCTAAGGACAACCCGTCGTACTACTAATCATCCATTTCTAATCACATTACGCTATATATGCGATATATATATATATGCACCAATCATCATTCTTATCAGATTTGAACTGTTGTTTGGCAAGCACAACGCCTTTTAAGAATCCCTAGGCGAAAAACCGACTGACAGTCGGCCGATGAAATGAAAGTTAATCTCATTAAATATTATTTCGATGCAAACTGGTCGCGTCTTCTTCGC
>CCAG010013497.1:0-44794 GCA_001077435.1 Glossina morsitans morsitans | reverse complement strand
GGGAAATACCCTTTATCCTGCTTACATTAGATAAATGAATGATCTGCCTGAACCATTGAATTGTTTTGAAATTGTAGAGATCGCTTCTATGATTATTTCTAAATCCATCTGTTCGAACACCCCGTTTAAATGATCGCTTTCCAAAAATTGCTACGTAGGCGGTGGGTATCATAGAGATTCGGCGGAAGCCGAACATAATTCTTATTTTGCTTATTTTTATTTTATTTGCAATTTTGTTTCTCATTGACTAGTGTACGATTTTATATGTTTGTCATTATTATATAGTAATTATGTTGATTAATATAACTTTATATATCATTATCAATTTCTTATGTATTTATATGTGTGTATATATAGTAAAGAAATATTAACAAAAAAAATTATATATATATATATATAAAAATAAAAACACTACAAGACGACTGATTACATAATATTATGCATGCTTGTGTTGGGATTGTATTGCACAGAATTTTTTGATATAAGACTTTAACTCTATATATATAAAAAAAAAAAAACACCACCTCTGACTATGGCTTTCATTTAGTAAATTGTTTATAAAAAATTTGTTTTTATTGTTTTTGTTGTGTTTTTAATAATTTTTGATTCATTTTAATTTGATTCGCGTTAACTCAAGATTCATTGAGTTTTATTCACAACATTTTTCATCGTTTCATCATATTTCCGATTTATTTCTTTTTTGTTGAAATTTTTTTCTTTCTGCTCTCACTTGAATTATTTTTCTTTTGTTGGATAGAGATTAACAATTATTATGCATGCATGCAGGGATTCTTCTCTTTTCATGTATATCATATTTAAAATAGTACTTATTATTATCATCATCTTTTCATATTTATTATATGAGTATGTGTGTGTGGCATCACTAGTAACTTTCGCTTCATTTTTTAATTTGTAATTCCTTTAAAGTTATTTTCTTTATATAAATTCCTTACATATATTAAGAGTAAATATTTTATAGGTTTTAACTTTTCGGTTTTTGTTTTTATACCCATCACTCAGTTTAACAAATATTCATAATGGGAAGATCCTACAAAATCCATATAATTTATTACTGAAAAATGAATTAAAGAGAATTATTTCCGTCCGTGTCCTTATTAAGGATGTGTTGAGGCTTTTCCTAATTTAAGATGTGCTCCAAGACTCCAAGCAAGATTTCACAAAGCAAAGAAAACTATAGGTTTTTAGTTAATCGTAGACGGAGCGTTAGTTTTCCAACTCAACTTGGCGGAACTGAAAATTGTATTGTGTAGCTAAAAATTTGAGGGCGTTATTATAACGTCAATAGAAAGATACATAATCAAGGGCATAGATAGACATCAATAAATAAATGTTGTTATTCATTCAGCTCAATGATGGATCAGGTATATGAGATCACTTCGTCGCGCCAATTTTCTTTTCCTTCTTATCAAAATCGAAGACCAAAATCTTGTTAAATCAATTAGGCGCTAATGTTTCCTTATACAATTTTCTCCAAGATGGTGCCAAATTAGATGGAAATTTTACTTAAAATATTCTACATTCATATATTTTATATTGGAGTACATTAATGGCCATTTTTTAATGCTTTCTAGCAAATAATTAACATCAAGTGGTGGGCTTTGTAAAAAATTCGATGTAAGCCGAATATAATATTTCGTCTGCTGTTTCTATTATATAAAATTTCATAAACTATAAAACTTTGTTTAAATATTTGCTCATTTCCTCTAATGTTCACTATTAGAAAAATTAGTAATATTTTCTGTGTATAAGTAATAAATATATATTTAAGGTTTATGAAAGAGTGGAAACGATCTAAGAGAGCCATACTCAACCTTGCTTTCGTTAGCTCTGCTCGAGTTTTAAAATAGCACACTATTTGGCAAAAAAAAAATTTTAACACTGGGATAGTCGAAGGTATATAGGTGCCCTGTCGAGATGGTCTATATGGCAAAGCTTCTTCGACATTGCTGCTTCTATGGATATGGATAGAATATTGTTTTATATAACTTTACCATCTATGTTATAATTTTATGATTTTATAGATATATATGAAAATCCCTAAAATGATAAAATGCTTTATTCTACTTATCCATGTAGGCATATACGTGCTTGTGCTTCTTTCTGGGTGGGTGAACATCATTAAGCTTGTCATCGTTGATTAGCACCATATGTGAACTCGGTCTGAGCATGAGCATGAGAATGAGAATGATGACAACCTCGATTTGTTGATGAAAGTTCACGTTGTTGTATTGTTTGGGTGATATGATGAGTGGTTTTTGGTACATGTAACTGATGAGTGTGATTATGACAATGCGCATGATGTCTATGATGATTTCTATGATGCTGTTGCTTAGGTTGATTAACTGCTGTTAGTGCGCCTTCACGTTCTAGAAACGTTGAAGAGGAATTACTGGTATTAATATTTTGATCGTTTACCTTAAAACTCAGACCGCATGAACAATGTTCAATAGTGACTGCAGTGTTTTGCGATAGTTTCCTACAAAAATTTGTTGGCAATGATGATGGCAATGTATGAGCATGATTGCGACAATGATGTGTATGACTCTGATGATGGTTGCTACAATGTTGTTGACTATGTTGAATTAATTGTGGATTTGGTGATGTGGTCGAATGTAAAGTCAAGGAAGACAATGACTGTGATGCGTGTACGACAGCCTGTTCGGTGAACTGTACACGTGCTGGTGGTGATGGTGAAGTTGTTATAGGTGATGTAGATGTTTCGGTAGACGTTGAAGCGTTTTTATTAAATGTGTATGGTGACTTGTGGCAGCGACATATTGCAACTCAAAAAGTGCTGCCAGCTTCACCAAGAGATTCGTTCTTGTCAACACCAGCAGCTACAGCACTGTTAGCACTATTAGTTAACGTATGATTTACGGCCTTTGGTGAGACGTAGCCATCACTATGGCCGTTCGTTTGGTTTTGTTGATGATGTTGTTGTTGTTGTTGTTGCTGTGGTACATGATTTGAAAAATTGATATGATTATGGGCATGATGATGATGATGATTATGCATATGAGTTTGATTGGAATGTGTTGAAAGTTGTTGCATGGCAGGCGATTGTGGGCCTTCTACAACCGCCTCATGGGCAGATATAATATTTAGAGATTTTGGTGGTATTGGTGGAGGTGGCATTGGCACTTCCTCTATGTCAAAGGAACTAGTAGAGTTCTCCCTATGATTCATATTGAGATTGCTAGTATGACCTGCGTCCATATTTCCATTTGTTGATATGCGACAATGATCCCGATGTTGCAGAGATAAACTTATTGCAGTCGGATCTTCATTCAAATTATTTAATTGATTCAACTCCTGGGCACTTGTGGTGGAAATCCCCGAGTCACGAAATTCGTTCGGAGCTTGTGGGAGCTTCAAATGACTATCGTTAAGCGAGTGCGTAAGTGAATGGGGAGCTTGATCAGCTTCAGGATCATCAAAACTTATGTCTACAACAGCATATTTTTGATTATGTTGCTGCGAGATGGAATGAGGTCGTCGCGGCATAGTTGAGCCTACAGGATCGGTAAAGTCGTTGAATACCATAGGATTAGAAGCCCGTTTATCTGGCGTTATACCTCTGGGAGGTAGGGGTGGAGCACCAGGAGAAGACGGCGGATTTAAAATGCGTTTTGGTGGAACTTCTGGGCTATCAACCAACGTGTTGACGCTGAAATTCTGGGACCTCGGTCGACTGGGCACAGGAGGAGGAACATTTTGCGACTGCGAAAATTGAAAATCTCTACTAAATTCATTATTGTGAAGAGACTCTTTACTTAAGGTTTGATATGAGTTGTGGGAAAAGGAATTGAGAGAAAGATTAGAAGCTTCTACAGGTCTCAATGTTTCTCCTGGCCTAGTATAGATTTCATCGTGTTCGTAGTAATTGGAAGCAGATATTAAAGACGTTGGGCCACTATTAGTACCTAAACTCAGAGTTCGTTTCTCAGTAGGTAATGGCGGCAATGGTGTATTTACAATGCTTTCCGAATGCTGCCTTTTCAATCTTCCCAAACCTGAAAGACTTTGCTTTAGTTGAGAAAATCTCTCTAAGAGACGATTGTGTAATGGCTGCACACCGGCTGGAGCCAATTGGCCGTGCAATTCCAAAGCTTGATCTAAAATTTGAATTTGTTCCAAGATTAAGCTTTTGAGCTTCTGGACATTAGCCTGCTGACCCTGGCCTTGAGTTGATTTCAAAAACTGCTCTGAGAAGAAAGCTTCTTGATATTTACTAATGCCTCCCATGACGTTAGCATCGATTATACCTTGCAGGCGCATTGAAAAAGGATTGATGTTGCGTTTCGGTTCGTTGCGGTATTGCACAATAAGGTCCCATAATTCCTTGGCTACATTGTTCATCGTTTCGCAAGCGAATTCAACCGGTGTCAGCTCTTGCACGGACTTGTGTTTAACTTCAAACCAACGCAGTATACCCGGCAATGGATTGGCTATATCCAAAGTCGTTCGCTCAATCCACATAGATTTGAATTCGTTATCCTTATCAACTGTGCCCTTGTAGATTGGCCTATCATAAATAAAGCGACTGACGTCGTTGACTTCGTAAAAACGGGCGATTTTCTCTGGCACCGGTACCATGGCAGTTTTTAAAGCTTGTGCATCGGCTACGGGACGTACATAGCTAATTTGGATGTACTGCTCGCAGGCAGATAAAATCGTATGATCAGGTGGGCTGTTATTGGTTAAAATCTGAGCTGTAGGAAATTCCGTTTGTAAACGTTGTGTAAAAGCGCCAATGCGTTCGTATTCAAGACCGCGATAAACGAATTGCTTGTTCTAGGCACGAATAAAATAAAAATAGAATATTTACATATGTCTTGCAGATAAATCTTAAAATACTTACTCGAACAAATAAAGGAAAACCTAGACCGTAGAAACCTACTCGAAAGTATTCAGGCTCGGGTCTTAATTGCGTCAGGATATTTTGAAAGAATTTTGCTTGTAATATTAAAGTATCACTTAATTTATTGTAATCGAAACGTTTAGTTTCGTAAAGTAAGGCTAACTCTTTGCAGAGCGGAATGCCCTTTTCCCAACATTTTCCTTTGTCAAAGTACTTTAAAATCTGAAATGTGAAAAAAAGTGATTTGTAAAAATTTCCTCTCACTGTTGAGGGGACTTTAGTAAAATTACTTCATGATATAATCTCTCTTTGCGTTGCCACTCCGGTTGGCCGCCGCTATCACTGGGTGCAAAAATTAATGATTCACGATCCCAACTCAACATATTAGCATAAAGCTTCAAAGTGAAACCGGCTTCCGTATAATTTTCAGCTTGTAAGTGAAGATCATGCAATTTGTAAATGTACCTGTAAGGCGAAATTTCTGTTATAACTTTCTATTCGCTTTCTAATAAGTATTATACCTTAAATACATCTCCTTACGATTGATTTCATTTTTGTAGAAATTCAATAAATTTACGGTGCAAGACATCCGTTTGTCACGGTTTTCTTCTCCTTGCATAACGCTACGATAATCCAATAATCGTTCTAGTAACCTCGTTACTGATCCTATAAAAGCGGTGCCAGCCTCTTTCCAGCTGGGGTTTTCCGTCTGCACTTTCTCTAAGAGTCTTAACGAAAATTTAAATTTATTAATTTTTTTTCGCTTAAAAGTTGATAAAGCAAATCTGAAATTATAAGCTTGAATACAGACTAGAATACGTTTAATACGAAAAGTAGGGTGAAAACAACAGCATAAAATACGTGAAAAATAAAATTAAATCAAAAAATATTGAAATAACTTCGTGGATTTCAGAGATACAAAATTAATAATTCAATCGATTTTATCAAAGACCTTTTTTCTGCAAAGACTGCAATATTCGTATGACTACAACGATAGGCTCATATGTGTCGTTAGTAAAGAAGGAAAACAAATTTCGGAGATCGCGATAAGAGAGCGTATTCCGAGTCGATTTATTTACACTTATCTGACAATCTTCCTCAAATTCTGAATGCGAACATTTGACAAGAGGGGTGAAATCTGAAACGACTGTGTAGTTGCCTTGTAATCAAAAACAACGGTTTGATATTGTTTATATCCCAATAATCTGAACAAGTCGCTGCACATTGACAAAAATCAAATCGTTCCATTAAATACTACATTATTGTCAATATTTTGGAATTCTTTTTCGAGTATTTCTTAAATTTTTAACTTCTTAGGGTAATCTTCAAATTAAGTTCTCTCAAATTATATATTTAGAGGTCTATACTTTGAATACGGCACCAACAGCAGATAACTAATTGTTCGAGTTGAGAAAACTTGTTTATCATTCCAGTACCAATTTTGCAAGCAGTAAAAAGCCTTTAAATATTAATCCGTTTTTCACTCATTTTTCAAGAATTTATAGGTTGAGTTTTTTAATAATCTTGGTTAAGATGTTGCCTGAAAAATAAGGTAAGCAATCTACTTTGCTAAAGAGGAGAGCGAACACGAAAAGCTTTGACTTTAAGGAAAACCTAATACTCTTCTTTTCCGGAAGCCTTCGATGTCGAATGCTTCTAGTTTAGTAACACAGTCCATTTTTTTGGCGCTTGCATGTATCCGTAAAAAAAGGCATTAGATAAAGTGAATGCAGAATACAAAAAAGTCGTACAAGGCTTGGAAAGAAAATTATAATGCTGTAAACTTTTAAGCGACATGAACAATATGTACGACAGATGAGTTTGCTCTTATTTCATATTTATACCGATTTATTATAGCTGCATGGTCTGAATGTGGGGTGTGGTAGCTATAAATGATATATAATAATAATAATACATTAATTATTCATTATTGTAACAAAATAAGCTTTTTGGTGTCAAAAAATAAAAAAACGAAAGGAAAACAAATCAGCAAATGAACAGAATTAGAAAACAATGAAATACACAGATACAAGTGCTTTTGTGCATATACTTGTAAATATAAAATAATGATGTTCTAATGGGAATTTTAAAACAACTATGTAAAGGGAAATTAAAAGAAAACAATGAGAAATTATATATTTCAACAGGAAAGTGTTTACAGGATTTATAAGCTTTTTCATGAAGGGATCCCTACTTGGGCTTTGATTCTTAAAGAATCGATCCTTTTAGCGGTCGCACAGTATATTGTGAAATTTTACTGAAATTGCTAGGCGCAGATTTTCATTCATATTATTGGCACTGCCATGTGAAATTCCATTCGCAATATTCTCTTCATTCTTTGGACTGATTCTTCTTCTTCTATCAAAGAATAAAATTGCCTTTAGAGTGATTTACAGGTTTGTGGGAATCGTCACGATATACTCTTCGAAAGGTATGCCCTTAACAACAGACCTGCGGAAGTTGAAATGTTAGAAGGAACTATAGGCAAAGAAGACAAAGAAGATGAAAGTGCATCAAGCGGATCTTTGATAGCCATTGTTGCAAATTAAAACATAAAATTTGCAAACTATTTAGTTAATAAAATTTAAAGTTTTCTATTACAGTGTAAGCGTTAATTAACGGATCACGTCAATGATTCAATGATGAAAATTTGCTTCACAAATTTTAGATTAATATTTTGCCTACTGCGATATGTTCGGATTTCTGTCTCTATTTTAGAAGAAAAGAAAGTTTGATTTGCAAATAAATTTCTAAATGATACCAATATATATTGTAATTTATACCAATAAATTTACAAATTATACCAAAATTGTCCAATAAGTTTCTGTGTTTCTAATGATTATACCAATACTGTAATATGGTGCAGACAAATCCACGGACTTGACTTTTCATACTAAACGAAAGGCATAAAGTATAAGCTATAAGCATTCCAGCAAAAGTAACTGAAAGTGGGACGCCCGCCATGAAAATAACTTTTACTTAAAAAAAATAATGCTTCTTATATATAGCTTTAAAAGTGCTGCGAACATCCTTAATAGTAATAATAAAAAAATTAAAGGAAATAATGTAATGACTTTAGTGTTCTTAATGAGATAAATGTACACTTACACCAAGCTTAGATGTTCCCTGTGTTTCCAAGGCGTTTAATATTTTAAATATGTGAAATTTTTTTTTTCAAACAAAGAAAAAAAAATACATAAAAGATGAGAAGCACACATACTCATATGAATTTAAAAGTAAAAGAATTAAAGTAAACAATAACGATGTCTGCATGTTGGTTGGTTGTATGTACAAAAGTATGGATTTTCATAAAACGATATTAAAAGCTGAATATTCTGTACATTTAAGTTTGATTGCAATAATAAGAAAATACTTACATTGTGCTAAACAATTCTCTGTATTCATCATCGCCTTTATTTTCACTAATTAATAAATCCAATTTATCGATTAGTTCACTTTCCACCAACCGAAAAGAACCACGGGCGCACTATAATAACATTACATTAGTAAAGATATTTTCTCCTTTTTTTATATGATTATCACCTGCTCGCATTGCATCATGTCGTAAAATACTGTTAGAGTAGCTTTTCTTAAGGCCGGCTCTGGCACAAGTGTTACCTCCAAAAATGGTCCCACCATTGACGGTATAAAATGCAACTTTTGCTCACCCAGTTGTGACCACATACTGAGTATCTGAAAACCCATTAAAACGCGCATATCGCCATGTGAGTGCAAAATTTTACGCCTTTTTGGCTCCCTATATTTTTCTAATTGCAGTGAGGGTTGCGTAAGAAAGGTAACCGCCAAACTGAAATATGACCACCATAGCTGGGAGTCAAACGATTTTGGTCCCAAAAAGCGATAAACCAAAGGCTTAGCAAACTCTTCTAATGCCTTACGTAAAACATCATTGCAGGCTAGCTTAATGATAAGCCAATCGGTGGGAAAAACTAACCAGTCTTGAGACAGTAACTCTTCAAATACCAACAACGATTTGGCTAAAAATTCTTTCAGATCCCGTGGATCCTTATTGGGTGACAATTCATCCCAGTAACGTTTATAATGTGTTTCATCCAATAATTGCAGCAGACCCAATAAGCACGCTACTAATTGTGGTAATACTGAATTCGTGCCTTCTATTATGATAATAATAGTTTTGATTAAAATTGCTAAAATGTTTTTGCACAGTGAATCTAAATCGTGCTGTAATGTATTGGTGACCTTCTCCCTTTGCTCCTTTTGTAAATCGTACAAGTGATTTAGAATTTCTGATAGAATTTCAGCGCATAATTTTAGCTCGTCGCGTCTGCTTAAATGCATACGTAAATGTTTGCAGGCGACGCATAATATAACAGTGCGGGAATCTAAAAGAAAGAGTTTTTTTATTTTTTACGTATATATATGTATATGTATATATATATATATATATATGTATATAAGTATATATAAACACCCATAACGAAGCAGCGTTACAGCCCATCCCGCCAAGTGCGAAATACGCGCACAGAAACGAATCTTGAATACAAATACATGCTACGTTCTTTTGTTAATTTTGGATTAGGTTTACAGATGGATCGAAATTTTACATCAACCCATCAAGTGGACCTGCGAATATTCTTTTTCTAGATTTTTTGTTTGCAACGTTTTTCCCCACCATAGATATATACAAGCCGAGTAAGTACAAGTCGATAAAGTACATATGCCGAACTGAAACTTTTCATCAAGGTACTACTGTTGTAAAAGTTCCAAAACTAGTCAACGCATTGAAACTGACCGACTTTGTACCGCTTAGCTTATATAAAATCTAATAACAGGAAGAATTAATAAGCCTATCCCGCAGTTCAGGCCGACAATGAAAGGCACAACGAGCTTCCCCATATTCCGTTTGTACATTTATTTTCTTACCGTCTTCATGGAAAAGTTCGCCTGACACCAAGTCTTTAACTGCCTGTAATTTCGCCTGCACTAAACGTATGGGCGCATCTCTGGGTATGGCATCTAGCATGTTGCGCGCTAACATCCCTAATTCAGGAGCAGGTAAAGTATCCTTTAATTGTTCCAGCACAACCCCAGTTGAATTTAATAATGCCTCTTGTGTGGGGATAATCACATCATAAGACGGCACAGCCAACATTCCGTTCAAAGCTGTGAATAAAGAATGCAAATCTCGTCTAAATGAATCCTCATATTGCCCGCCTGTAGCTCTTGCAAACAATTTACGAGATTGTATCAGCAATTTGAAAATGTATTCTAAAGAACCAAAACATTTCTGAAATGGATCTGGATGCTCGGCTTTAGTCATAAAGAGGGCCATATGTTCCACGGAGGTAATTAAACCTTTATAGACAAGGGCAGCAGCAAAATGGTTCTCTATGTACTCGTTCATGACAGGACGAAAATGTTGGAATTTATTGCTTTGTAACAAACTGAATATGCTGACGAGTACATGGAATACCAGGCCGGAATGTTGGGTACTATTGCCTTCTTCGTTGGAGAACATGGCAAATAAAGCATCGAGTACATCTTGCAAGAATTTAACAAGTTCCTCGTCATTTAAACGTAATACGCCTGTCAGCGAATCTTGTATCTTTTCAGGATGGGCTCGCCATTGCAGCAGAGACAATAGATCGGCATTTTGTGTCAGTTTCGTTGAGCACAATAACGAACGTGCAACAAATATCTCTTTGGAGCTGCGATGAAATATTGAACTGCAATCTACTTTGGCATGCGGATCCTTGGGTTTACTTTGCAATTTGAGGTAGTTAGTAGCTAACAATTTGGAAGGATCCTCGCATTTATATACATATAGTTCGTGCTGACCGTCAGTTAGAGTCGCGCCGCTTGGATCCATTAAACGTGCAAAACTGAACCCAAACAGTTTTGGATCCGATTTTTCTCGCGTAGAACAATGTCGAAATTCAAAGCGCACGTGAGCTGTCGAAAATTTATCAATGGGCACAGATAAACGCAACATTTCATTCCAACACGGCGAATTTTGATGATACAAAATCATCGATTTATAACAATGTTGCGTATCCATGCCAGAAGCACCCCATAAACAATCGCTCAATATAGAACCGGCTGTATCTAAAACCAGTACGGTGACAAGTATATTTTTGGCTGTATTTTTCCCACCCCTCTCGAATTCGCCACGCTCCAGAGTAATGAACATATCATTGCGAACATCGCCCGGCATTATGACATCGGGAAAGCCCATTTTTCGTGTTATAGTTGTGCCTTGAAAGAGAAGTGGTTGTTCTTGACGGGCTTGCCCCAGACCTCCATGTAAAAGTTTCAAAGATACAACAATTCCTTGGTGATTTTGGCTGCTGGTAGTAATTAATTGAAATTTTCCGCTTGATTTCTTAATAATCAACTCCGGTAATTGGTGGAAGTCTTTGTCTTCGGTCTGGTAAATCTGGAAAATTATTAAAAATTTGCATATGAATACACTTTCTATTTTGCAAACTTACCTTCAAAGAATATTCTTTTTCCTCAGTTTCAACGCTGCTGTCAAAATGACAAATATCTGCCAGTGATAACACGCCAACACCGTACGGCCGGCGATAGTTAGCGATATTTGCACAGCACGGATTGCTATTATATTTCTCCGATTTCTTTACGGAATCTGAAGGCAATATTTTACCAACACGCATAACCACAGCAACTAAGTAAAGTTCTTCATTTAAATCGCCTGCACCTGAATTTATTAAAATTACACTTTTATCATTATTTACATCCATTCACAGGCGTTAGCATCGCCCGATGTTAAGCATACCTAAATCGGTGAACACCGTACAATTGCTGTGTAATTTCTCCAAATAATTCGAATAACCATCTTTGAAAATTTTCACCAGAAACCTCTCCGACAATGGTTTCATTGGTATAGAACTGGCATCGTATAAATAGAAGTACACTTCGGAATCATCACCGCCACCAATACGATAACCAAATTCTCGCATGCAAAAGTATAAATGATGTGTTAAGATCTTTCTTTGAGTCTTGCGACGCAAAGTACCGCGACTCTAGAAGACATCAATTAAATGAAAAAATTTTTAATGAAAATATGAATTTAAAGATAATAACACAAACCGATGACGCTTTAGCATTATCTGCGCTGGTTACATGAACGTTATAAAGTCCTACTATTCCAATACTATACGGATCAACGGCTAAAGCTCCTATACGTGGAACCAAGTCAAGACCCAGTTTTCTGAAAAAAAAAGAGCAAATTGTACAATAAATTTTCGATTTATAACCTACAGTTTTTCAAGTCATACGATTAGGTTATAAGTATTGGAGAGAGCAAGTGAAGCCGCGATTAGATGCCTTACACCAAACGTGAACTGATGTTTTTTCAAATTATTGTATATTTTTCCTAATTTTTTTTTTTTAAATTTCTCTCGAGAAATTTGTTGGCTAACATGAGCTCATAGAATTGTTCCATCCAGTCAAAATGTTCCAACAATTTTAGAATGCCGAAACACTAATGGTTAGCGATCTTTGTCGCTAAATTTTGAAAATTGAAATTATTTCAAAATAAGGCATTGCATGAGAAGTGGTCGAAGTGGTTTGATCCGAATCAATACCAATTTTGGGCCAAGAGACCTCGATGTATCAAATTTCATCGAAAAATCTCAAATGTACATGACGGACAACAGACGGACAAACAACCTTATAATCATTTTCGGAATCGATCGGTGTAATGAACGGTGGGTGAATCTCGAGTCTCTCCGGGTGTTGCATACATCCGCATTACCTTAGTTTATCCATGTGCCACAAGCGGTGTAGGGTATAAACTGTATGTATAATATTATAGTGTTTTGTGTGTGCTTCAGGTGTGAAATAATGAATTTACCGGCCGTCTAAGAATTGTAGTGCAAACTCTTTACACATTTACCACTTTCACGCATAAGACCGACTCACCTGCCGTAGAGGTGACTCATACACCTATCGAACGAAGTCCTTGCAAAACAATCCCCATCGTATGAATTTCTTCGATAATGTACAACTTATAGACAGACATCTATGTAATGCATTATTATACGTTTGTACATTCAGATGCCACTGTGTAAGGAAAATTAACTTTAGCATTCACATACGCATCCTTCTGCATCCTTATCTGTTTCTACCGAAATTAGTCAAAACTGGTCAGACTAAAAACGGTCTTTAACAGACAATAAATTAACCCCAAGGCCAATGGTATGATTAGTAAAAGCGATGCACTCGAAAGAGTTTGGAAAACTCCAAGTATGTAATAATCAGATGAGATGAGACTAGAGTCGTACGCCCAGAAGCAAGATTTTAGTAGTTATGAAAGAAGTACTGTTACAATTGAATGCAACTGCTTTATGTTGTTTACTTTTTGCGAAATTTTTTTTTCAAGTGTTTTTTGCAATAATCTTAATAATCGCATGTAAATGTTCTTTGAGAGTTTGAGCTGAACTTTCGTCCAATAAGTCTTGCAGGCCATTCTTTGTCATTGACATCAAAATCGTCACTTTTACATCGTTGATATTAAAACCGACAATTGGAATATAATGGAATGGCATCGCTATTAGCTTGTGAAAGTGTTTCGTGGGCTTCGGCGGCAGATTTCTTCAGGTTAAACAACAAAAAGTAATGAAGGTCAAAAAGGTAATTTTGAGCGTTCCATGACTAGGGTCAACTTACGCTGAATACATCGATAAGGAAGAGAGTTATTTTATGTAGAGAAAGGTTAAAATCATCGAATTCGAATCGTTATGTATACCGGTATTTTTACCTATGGTAGTTTCTAACTAAAATTAACGCAAGCACGTAATATTTTTAGTAACTTCCCTCAATAGTACTGTTCCGCTAACTTACTTACCCGTTTTCACTATCTCTTGCAATAAATTATTCGCTATTTATTCGCTAACACAGAAAATACATAGATAGTGATCAAGTTCTCAACGCGAATGTTGAGCAATTGCTGCGTACTTTCATAATTTGTGAACGTGTTAGTGGATCATTTAGGAGCATTTTTAAGCGAAATACGTATTTATATGTGACAAATATTGGTATTAAGCTACAGATAGATGTCAGTTACAGGTGCGAAGAATATATTGAAATTTTCCCTTTTTCCGAACTCGATGTCTTAACTATTCATAATATTATCTGAATACTTTTGGATAAATAATGTCTACCTTTGCAAATAATTTGGCTATAATTTGGCAGCATATGGAATCAGCTCCGAACAAGAGTTTAACGGATTTTTAGACATTTAGAGTATTTGCTTATTATGTCTACGAAGGAAACTTTGAAAGCAATAAAGAATAAGTTTACTAAACTTTGCCTATACCGCCCCGATACTACAACAATGCAAATAACATAATAAATAAACAAATATAGGTAACTGAAATTCGTATGTTCACACATTCTCTTAAAAATATATATACATGGATGAGAAACGTATGCGTTGTTTAACATTTTGATGACTCATAACTTTCAGCGGAAAATGAAATGAAATAACGTATTAAAGAAACTAAAGAAACTAAGGGGTCAGTCAGCATTGGACAAATCGCTATCATTATTGCTATAATGGTTGCTAAATTCCAGCATAAATGTCAACTCTTCCCCCCTTTTATAATTCGTATCAACGGCGGCAGCAAAGGCAGCAAGAAACAACAGCAGCAACAAAAAAAAAGAAAAAATAAGAAAAGCATAACCCATCTCGTATGAAGGCCAGTTTGCGTTGTTATATTGATTTTGACTTCATATTACCGATGCTGTATTGCAAACTATATCCACACTACTACATATGGCCACGACTACTACTACTACTGGTAGTGAAATATTTTCTTATTTCATTTTGTTGTTGCATTCACAGTTGTTGCTGCCGGTTCTACGCTGGCATCATATACCTGTGTTACGCAAACACAGAGATAGCACAGGTAAGAGCATGAATATGCTTTATGTGCGAATGCACATAAGAATACAAAAGCAATTGATGATCACTGAAACGTACTTGTGTGTATTCATTTGTGTGCGCGCGTGTGTGTGTGTGTGTGTGTGTGTGTGTAGTGTCGGTTCACATATAGACATTGAGATATCCTTTGTCTTTTTCGTTTTTTATATAATAACGAGTTTTCTTATAAATAATAATGACCACATACACACAGGTACAAAAATTTACATCTAAAAGTGTTTTATGGCCCACGAGAAGAAGAGAAAGTATATAAGAAAAAGTAAAAGAGAGATAGAGACATAAAAATTAATGCTCTTATCTAAGAGATTTAGGCAGAGAATTTCTCATCAAATTCTCTCTTGATATGATCATAGCTTGAGTAATTCCAAGGTATGCAGGATTTATTCATGCTGTTCTTAGATTGAAATCACTTCATCTTCATACAAACATCTATATGCCTCGAAGGTGTATTTGGTTAGGTTTGGGGGAAAGTTCTGTCTGCGTTAAATTTTTTGCGACAAGATTTTTTTAAATCAGAAACAAGTTAGAATTAAAAACCAAAGCAATAGTTTTGCCCCTTTATTTACAACATCCACAAATTAATGATAGACTTTTTAAATAAGTGATTAGATTTTTATACGCCTTTTTTTGATCAAGTTAAGGAAAAAATCCTTAAAGGATGTAGTCAGTCCGTATGTCCCAACGTCTCTGTAGCTATATGTAAGCATTTCTACAATATATAAAAATTCGTAATCATTGTTATATACAGGTTGATCAAGTAAAATCCTTCTTTCCACCGATATTGTCTGCCAAATAATCATTGAAAGATACGCAGCTGCTCTCCATATAGAAATTATTACAATTTACTACAAAAGCAATCAATCGATTCGAACAAGGTTTGGTTAAATGACTTTGTAAGTAAGGAAAATTGCCACTTTGGAGTAAAGATAACTCACTTGCTCTTCCCGAAACCCGTTTACGTGTGCAAAATTATCTTTTGAAGCCACTCTGTGGCCAATATGAATGAAAAGAGCCTTTTAGTTACCGCCATTGCAAAATGCTGTAGAACACTTGATTACTGATTTTTAGTTGCAAGAAGTAGATGAGTTGGACTTGAGTGACATGTGGTTGTAACACAGAATGGTACGACACACAATCTGTTATTGATCAACCATATGCTTGAGAGTTAAAGATTTCTAAACGGCGAAGCGAACTGAGTTTCCATAGCCATTCTTAAGCCTTCAAATCATTTCAGTATTTTCTATATCAGGTAAAGCATTGTAACCACATGGTGATTTAAAAAATATACGATTAACTTAAAAAATATGAAATTAACTTTTAGTTGTTGCTGCAAATTTTCGTAATTGATGCCTACAGATTATGTTTCTGAAGAGTTTATCAAAATGCCTTGCTTATGGAAGAAGGTATAAAGCGAACAATCTTAGAAATTGTTAGCGCATATGTCGATCACCCATGTCAAGCCACAACAGACATAGGTAGGTCCACAATTTATTGCAAGTGATGGTAGAAGAACTTTGACAAAATAGTCGCGATTTACTAGCCGGAGTATCAAGTCCATGACCGGTGGCATTATTCCAATTGGAATAATTATTTTAAAAGGTTTGAATACAATTTGCTTAGTTATTCTAAGTTTTGTACGATGTATCGGGAAAATCAAAATCTTTACGCAATTTTAGTTTTTGTATAAAATATTTGGAAACCCTATAAATGATTTTGAAGTTCTTTACCCAAACACATTCAAATACTTTAAGCATACACAGCTGAAGAGAAAACGTGTCTCAAAACTTGTTTCAATTTGATGTGTGTATGCGTCGCAAGTTCAACTTGAATCTAATGTTGAGTTGAGATAAATAGAGTTGAAATGTATTTGTATTTGGACAACCATCACATCGCGTATAGAGCAGAGAATTAAAGTAAAAAAAAAAATACTAAATAAGTAAATAAATAAGAAAAAAAAAAAGAAAAGATAACGAAATAGTTCACAGAAAGAAAGGCAAGAAACGAAATTTCCAGCATATATAAAATAAATTATTAGCTGAAACGCGACACGTTCAATACTCGTTCCACTACGTATCTTCGGTTTAGGGGTTTGGCCATACTTTGGCGACCTGTCAGATAGTTTAAGACAGTGAAGCTAAAATACGAGAAAAGAAAAAATCCACCATTAAATATATATATATATATATATATATACATATACATATACATATATATATATATGTATACGAAATATGAAGAAGATCAGCACGGTAGCTGTTGGTAGTAATGAACTCTTTTAAGTCAGTTTTAATTAAGTACTTTTAAGTAGAGTAGAGAGTGTGATTTTTTCCGTTTTTTTTTTTCTTTCTTTTTTGTTGTTGTTTTGTTGGTATTTCTTTTGTGTGTGGCGTTTATGAATGATAGTAGAGTATATGATATGCGTGTGTGTGTGTGTTTATGTGTGTACATATTTGTGTGTGTGTGTGTGTGTGCGATTATTGTTTCAATTTATATCTTCACTCCTCATACATAGGTATTTATAGTGCGGATGGCCATTGTCGTCGGTAGCAAAAAAAAAAAGAGAAGGCAATTTTCATTTTTTAATTAAAAGTTACAAAACAAATAAACATTTAATATAATAAAGTGATATGCTTCACTTGTATGCATGTATATAAAGATATAAAGACGACTAAGGAGACAAATAATGAAATTACAAATAAATTTACATAATTTATGAAGAAAAAAAAAAAAAAAGCATAACTAAGTCGAATAGATAGATACAGATACATAAAGAAAATGTTAAAGCCATTTAAAGAAATGATATATATATACGCATATACATATATATATATATATATATGTGTACGTGGTAATGTCTAAACCTCGAGATATGTAAACCAGCAGATCGTTCAGCGACATTGTATGAATGCCTTACAGACAAGAGCTGTTGTGCGTTATGTAGTGTTTACACATCGATAAGTAAAGGTAACAAAGTAAGAAATATAAATAAAAGTAGAGAAAAGAAACCGAAATAAGGAAACCTATCCAATGTATCATAAAATACAATATTTTACTTAAGTTAGAAATGAGTGTGCCATCTTCATACTTAGGATTTATACATGCATACCTCTTACCAACATACCTACATGCAACAATGCACATGCTTATTAAACAATCTAAAAAGTATTAAGCTCTATTAAAGATCACTATACACATTATGTCTATATGTACGCACTAATATATCGAACGAATTAATTTATTAATAAATTATATTATCTAGGGGGTCAATATTTTTTAGACTAACCATTATATACATATATATATATATACATGTGCATTAGGTTATTGCCATATGAATATATATATATCTTTTTATGGTCACAAAACATGCTTTAAATTGTAGACAGTAACAACTTCAACATTTGATGTCTTAATATATGTGCATATGTATATAGCTAGAAACGAATGTGACTTATGTGATAATAGATGCCACTCCAAACAAAAAAGTTATAAGTAGTATGCAGACAGACAGATAGAAAAACCATTTAATTTTTCTTTTTTCATAGTTGCTTTAAACATTTCATTTCTTAGCACAAAAAACTTCTCGCCCGGTATGCAGCAAATGTGAAAATATGATAAAATTTAATTTGTGTATAAACATGACATTATGTTTCAATATTATTTAAAATTTTTAAAGTATTCATTATAAAAGTCTCTGTGTTGATGGTACACAAATGCTTAGTAGCAGTAGATGCCGGCACCACAACATGGATCGTATATACGGGCTGCACCCGTTTCTTTTTCCTTTTTATTTTTTGTATTTTATCTTACAATTGCAAACATAGCTCAAAGTTAGTTATATACCTGTGTTTATGTTTTGTTTGTATGTATGTTTATATGGATATGAATGCCACGACAACAGGCCATTTTATGTGAAAAATTCCACTTTTGTAAAATCCCTTGAATCATAAGACCACTTTCAGTTTGTTAACGTCTGCACTATTATCAGATCGTTCGTGCGTTTATTCGTTCGTTTGGTTTGCTGGAACGTGCAATGATTCAACGTTCAAATATATTTCTACAGTGTTTTCAGAGAGTTTACAAATTATTTATTATTATTATTATTATTATTATTATTATTATATATATATAAATATTTGTAATTTGGCGTGTAATTTGTAATATGTCCGAAAATATGATATGCATTTTAATGATTTTTTTTTTTTAAATATATATCAAAAGTAACGTGTGACAACTCTTCTAACTACTTCGGGAGTACATGGCACACAGAATCCTCGTGAGCTATGTCTCAATGCTCTATTTTACTTATTTTTCAAAATCACTTAATGTTTAATGTTAACGTGGTTTAGCTTTGAATCGGGATGTTTTTTGGTTTTCAGAAGAATTTAAATGAAAAATGATACATAGGATCCCGTTTTAATTCATCTATTGTAGGAGCGTCTTTACCGTCGCATCACAAAAGGATTGGGGTTTGCTTGCTTTATCAACACGTTCGCAACAGTCAGGGGGAAGCCTCATTTACCCTAGAAAATGTATATTCTTGATCAACATCAGTTTTTGAATTGGTCTAGCCAAGTCCGTCTGTACTTCCGTGTTTGATAAGCTTTATCTTGGTTGTAAAAATGAAGATATCAGCTACAAATTTACCGAAAGCATTGGGAATTCTTCTATGCCGGTTGGTATTGAAAATGGATCAAATCTGTCAAAGGACAAGCCTACAATATAGCAAAAACTGATTATTGGTAAATTTGCATCAAATACAATGATAAAGAATGTCCTACTTATACGTTTTGGGTGATTGTACAGCACCTGAAAAAAATTAGGGAAAATCGGACACTACCACCTAATATTAAGGAGTACTAAAATTTAAACTTTTCATTTTTTTTTTTTAGAATGCACGGGGTGGGTCCAGAAGATTCGGTCACAGTCGAATATAATTTGCTGACTTCTTCCAATTTTGAGTACTTTTCCGAATATTTATTTTCTATTCGTTTGCTTTGAATTTGTTTAGTTATCGCATTTATTTATGTTAATGAAAAGAAAACAAAGCGTTATCGGTATTTGCGCATTTGGTCTTTTACGGGGTAAGAATAAATTTTTGTTAAACAACAACCAAAGATAGTCCCGTAATGAGAATCTTAAATAGAAGGAAAGTTATGCTTCATCTTCGAGGTGGTCTTTTATACGCAACCCTTCAATAAGAAAATAAATATCGCTCAATATGTTATTAATTACAAGAATGCGCATAATTTCTGGTATCATCCTGGCGCACAAACATCCACGACCCCACATGCCCTCTTTTTACAAAAGCCAATACTTAAGATTGCCTATGAAATTTAAAAAGGTTTTTCTAAGGCAGACCAATATAACTAAATTAATTGTGAACCTCGAGATGAGCAATGGTACAAAGAATTTGTAGCAGTTTGTTAAATTAATGAATTTAGAATTTATCTAACCTACCGCCGCCAGTATGCCTGGAACACACTGCTAGATACGCTTATTTTGAGGACTTAATCTGCTGTGTTTATAAAAAGAGCACTAAAACAAAAACAGAGTTGATATGTCTGGTGAGACCTATCGCATCCCTCAATCACTTCATAGCATAACATATATATGTCCAGTACTTATGATGTCTACATAGTGCCCATAGAACTATAAAACTTGTAAACTAGGAGCCGGAATCTAATGAATTTTGATACCTTTCTTTCGAAGCTTTTACGAATCCATTAAGTGATGTATTATTCAAATGCATGTACATATGTATATAGGAGATCCCTAGAGGAGAAAAATTATAAATGGACAAAAATAAATAGTAGTCACTGTACATATATCACTGTATATAAATATATGTCGATATCTAGTTTTTAATTGCTCATCCATCCACCCGATCCACTTTAATTCTGAAAGAATTCAAAAAATTTGGATATAAATTTTGCTTTCTTTCCTAAATTTGATGAACACATTTTCATCAGAGATTACATTAAGCGGGCGACATAAAAACAAGAAAGAAAACTACACAAAAAGTCACAAAACTTTACTGTTCTTGCCCACGGTGTCTTTGTAACATGACAACTTGAATGAAGTAAGAAAAAAAAAACAAAAAAAAAATGAGAAAAGCCAAAAAAATCGTTAAAAAGCAAATACTGATATTTGTCTCGTTACTCTTGTGATTGCTTTCGTGCTGTTGCTGACGCTATAGCATAACCATGATTCAAAACTTCACTTGATGGCGTTGTACTAACTCAAAAACGGCGTTCTGAGGGCTGCGGCACGAACATACCCACCACCAAAGTGAAAAACCTTTATTTCTCTTATTATAAATGTTATTACTGATCTGTTTCAACGTGTTAGTCTCACCATGGTATGCGAAATTTTTGTATACTTATATATATATAGATTTATATGTATATTGATGGCTTGAATATTCAATTCGCCAGAAGCACTACCAAGCGTCAACCAGTCAATGTGTTAGTTTGTCGGTACGTCAGTTAGATTACATAGAATACTTGTTGCTTTTTGGTGGCAGAAAGAAAGCAGCAGCAGCAGCAGCAGCAACAGCAGCAGCAGCAACAACAGACAACAGCAATCAGGTTTGTTTTTATAAGATCATAAACTCTGTTTTTTCTTTTCTTTTTCATTTTTAATTTTTAATTTTTTTTTTTCATTATTAGTAGAGCGTCTTTTCTCACAAGTTGTCTTTTGTCGCATGGTATTTAGTATATGGCTATAATTTAAAGCAGCAGCAAGATAACAATTCATTTGAACATAGTATAATATAAAGAGAACTTCTTTCATAACATACGAACGTAAGGGGAAACCAACGTATTTTAGAGCAGAAGCTACTAAAGATATTTTAATTCACTCTACATCTAAATATTTTCGATTATAATTTAATCGAGAGATTTAAATAAAATCATTGCTTTTATAGGAAACTATTGCTACTTAATTGACATTTCATCTCAGCTTTTGAAAGCCGTCAACTTAGCACGAGCTTAAGAATTATAAGATGAATAATTTAATTGCATTTACCAGTTGCGGCCGTACTCAGAGCAGCATCCCAGAGATGCCACAAATCGCAAGGATGTCGTAAGCATTTTTTGTTTATTTGTGGTTTCGATAATTGAAACATCCTTGTTCTGCAAAATCATAACAACCGTGATTAGAAAATACACTGACTATCTCTTATGACCAGTGGCCGGTAATAACGTCAGAGTACGCTATTATGTTGGAATAACTTTGAATAATTAGCAATGTATCTGCATTTATCTATCTATTTATCCGTGTGAGTAGCAGAGCAGGTAAGAGCCACGACTAGTCAGTGCTGTGTAGGTCACTTTGATCGTAGCTAGAGTGAATGCTCAGTCAGTAAAGGCAAAACACTTACCGATTGGTTACACACCCGTCCACCAAGCTGCGGTCAACGACCTCCCTATCTGTTACTCTTTCCTCACTTGTTTCTGACCGTCACCGCGGTACACCTATAGGACCTGTCTGATTGGTGATGTCAATTTACAATTTTCTTTAAAATCCTTTAGTCATTTTAAATCCTAAATTTGGTTTGCTTGCAAACGGATGACACTTTTCCGTCCATATAATATCTGGGCTGTAATATTAACGCGTTGAGAAGTCTTAGAAAGCTGTAGAATTAAGCAAAGTTTACAACAACTGAACAATTGAAA
Source organism: Glossina morsitans morsitans (assembly GCA_001077435.1). Classification (NCBI taxonomy): domain Eukaryota; kingdom Metazoa; phylum Arthropoda; class Insecta; order Diptera; family Glossinidae; genus Glossina; species Glossina morsitans. The sequence goes on along the minus strand of CCAG010013497.1, from coordinate 22,284 downwards.
CTATGTTATGCGATTTCCTATCTACTGTTTTTTAAGCCTATTTTAGATTCCGCAGCAATTTAAGCTGACTCTCAGCTGCTTATTTCGCTTGCCCATGCCCATGCAACGCTTATTTTAGTTTCTTTCGTTAGCATTAAAAGTCTACAAATTTATTTGCCAAGTACCGAGTTCTTTATATCTTTCTCCCTCTCTCTCTCTATACACAAAAAATTACATTTTCCTCGGGTAGAACTGCAGCATAGTGAAGAAATTAAGAAACGAGTTTATAAAGTTGGTATAAAAGGGATTCAAGCCCAGTGCTTTAGGGCATACATGTGTGGATAGTCAATGTGGTGCTCGTTCGGTAAAGGCATAATGCATAATCGCCGACATGGATCGCTTCTAGTAAAGAGTGTCTGGCATTCGAATAGACCTAGTTTCACTTCGTTTCATTTCATTTATTAATCATGATTTTTGCATAACGTATTGCGTCGCGGCTAAATCCCACAAAGAAGTTTCATTGCCCTCTATTTTCATTGAAATTCCAAAATATCCGCAGAAGACGCTTAACAAACGAAAAACAAAAAAAGAATATATATATATATATATATATATATATATTTGTATATAATAATAATGTAAACACAATCACATGCCCTTATAGCTTTACAAACAAAAAAGAGATGATCTGTGTATCCCTGTTAGAAGGAATACTTGCCAAGTCGAACGAAAGTAAACGAAGAAAACTATAAAGGAATATGTTTTTTTTTTTATTGTTTCAATCCATAACATTTTTATTCCGAACTTTTATCACGGTTTAGCTAATATTTTGTTAAATTATATATATATATATATATATAAGATTGAAAAATTTTTGCTCAGAATCGCAATCCCACATACGTGCATGCATTTTCACCAAGTAAACTTGCAAGACTTGACAAGTACAGGCAGTTAAATGCAAATATATATGAAAATATAATATATGTGATGTATATAAATTATATAAACATGCTCACACACATACACACGCACACACACGCACACACACGCACACAAATGTATATGGCTTAGATCAATCATTGTTGTTAAAAGATCCTGAGGGATATGGTGCGAACGAACCAGATTTGCACTAAGATATACTAAGTCAGCGAAAATGCCTTTTCGTTGAAGGAATGGATGGGTTGAAATGCAGCAAAATGCATACATTCAAACTCTAAAGAAATACATTAATACACATGTATGCAAAGACAACAAATAATAGTGGAATTGAGGGGAATTTTCAATAGATGCTTCACGTTTTACAAAAGTCTTTCATCTTCTCAGTTCTTAGCGTGTTAATAGATCAGCCAGAATCACTTTTGTACTACCTTTTTATACTCCTTCGATTAGCGTTCTTGAGGAGTCGTATTACATAAACTATGTAAATATGAAGCCGCAATTTTTATATAGAAAAAGAGAAGCAAGCCAAAAAATAATAAAATATATATATAAAAATGTTAAAAAATTAGTTTTTTCAAAGTATTACCCATCGCTATACCTTTCCCTACCTTTCCCCATAGCATGTCCCTTCGCCACAAACCAGTTATCGATTGGTTTTCTTCACATATTCATACGAACCAAAGCGCTGCTTAACAAAGAGTGGGTCCATCGACGCAAATTAGTAATAATCGGAAGGACGTGGTTCTAGCGAATAAGCTGCATGAACTAGCACTTCGTAATCGACTGCTTTCAATATGTCGCGAAACGGTTTTTAATCAAAAATGGATGTACGGATGGCATGTAAAAAAGTGCATTTGTGCTGCGTTTTTTTTTGATATTTTGGCGCCGTTTTTTTGAGAGACTTTAACAGATCGCTTCCTTCCGATTTCAATAAACGCAGTATGTCGTCTTTCGGGCAAAGTGTTTCAATGTTGGAGACAACGTGGATAGTACGTTCGCATCTACTCATGAATTTTTGGTTCTGGGATTCCCAAAATAGATCCGCTTTTCATTCACTGTAGCGATACAACGTCGTACCGTTCAAACGAAGAAAAAATTGCTGTTGGCAAAAGCTCTGCTTTTAGCGCACGACTCGACATGTTCAACGGTACCCCAACCTATCCTGCTGTATGATAAGGTGAAAGTCTTTATCAGATGTCAACAAAAGAAAATGGCGCCAATGATGCGGGTTAACAGTAATTGCATTCGAAACTAGGGCCATTTATGGGCAAATTCCAGTTTCAATTTTACATATCTGGTAGAACGCATAAGGTCGATTTCTTTTCAACATGTCTTGTGGAAGTAGGAACACATGTATCAAGTTCCCATGTTTTTCTATTGATTTTATTGTGCTAATGTGGACAAAGGAATGAAATTCTATCTAAATCGGTTTGAAAACATAATTTGACAGGTTTTATGGTTTTAAATTAGGTCACTGATCAGGAAAATACGCCAAATTGTGACGTATGAGCTGGACAGGCAAATGGTTTTCACTTCGCTTAGGGAAACTAGCGTTTATTATTGTTACACATATCAAGAAAGCTCTGACGAATATTTTTGTAAGTAAATATGCAATGAGATTAAATTAGTTTACCCCCACACTCTATAGTTAATGTAAAAAATGCACCGTACATCTATCTTATGGAGCATTGTAATAATTTCTTATGAATTTTAAATATTCTACAAAGGAAGGAAGTAAAGTACTACGTTTTCGTTTTAGTTTTATGGTGAAAGTGAATAAAAACAGCTTTTTACATACGAATGGAAGACGAGGGGAATTCCTTTTAAATCGTCTTAATACCTACTTACGTATATATAAAAGTAACACAAGCTCAAAGTCATAAGTTCAGAAGAAGGCTATCTGGGTTTTCCCAAGTGACGTTGGATGGAGCATCACGAAAGTTGCATAGAAGAAAAGAGAAGAGGAATTCGAAATGCAAAAAGAAAAGAAAAAAGATGAAAATATATATAAATTATTTTTGCACTAAGGTAGCAACAGGTCAGTTTATATTTATTAGTTACACGGTTGCGAACTTTTTGGTATGCAGAAGGATGTGTATGCGTTCTTAACGCGTAAGAGAATGCAAAAGTTCATTTTCCTTACACAGTGGCACATGAATGCAGAAAAGTATAATAACGCGTTACATATACATATATAAGTTATACACTGTCGAAAATATTGATCCGATGGTGATTGTCTCGCAAATTTTTCTCCTCGTAATTGAAGATAGGCACATGAAAGACCGCTATATGTTAGGTGAGTTGATCCTATGCGTGGAAGTTGATAAGTATGTAAAGGAGTTTTTACCAAAGAGTAGTTTTGCCGCCCGTTAAATAAATTGTAAAATAATACACACGGAACATTAATATATTGTACACCCAACTCTTTTTTACATGGTAGATGCGTGCCTTAGAAATCTGAGCAAAAAAAAAAAATCGTGTAAATTAGAAATAAAAAAATTATTTTTTTTTTTTTTTTTTTGATTCATGCTAGAACAAAGCAATTCGTGCAAGGAAAGTGTATTTGTTCTCATTGCTGAATCGTGTTATTTTGAAATCGTGTAACAAAAGACCGCGAAAGAAAAGAGTTCAGTGTATTTACATTTTTTTTACATTTAAAAAAGTCTTTTACTAACGAACGGGCAAAAATTTGTACTTTCAAGATAAACCGACAGTGACTAAGGGACATCGTGACGATTGCACACAGTGAAGAATAGGCTCAATGACATATCAACATTGTAAGCAGAGAACAGAGTGATAGAATAGAATAAGCGAATAAGAGAGGACACACACATAATCTTACTAATAGGCGGAGGGACGGACGCATCGAAAAAATAAATACATTATATATGACTTGTTGATGGGGTAACGTAGGAATGCTCTGTCGGACGTTGCTTTATTATTCCCAATTCTTGCAGTAAGCGAAGGACGTGGGAACAACGAGTAGAGGGATAAACGAATAAACACAGCGAAATCAATAGCGAATTTTACGCTAACTAAGATTATTTTCTAATTCCTTCACTGACGCTCACTATAAATTGAAAGAAATAATTAGAAAACCTCCAGCTGGAGTTTGGTATTTAATAAAGAAAAATTGTAGCGTTGTAATTAAGAGAGTGCGTGATATAGATATACAAGGGTAATAAGATGATTTAGACAACAATTTTTGTGCTATCCAGTTATCGACGTAAGGTTAATCTTTTGGTGACCTCAGAATGAAAAGATCGTAAAAAATAAATAAATGCTAATAGCAATAAAAAAAAAAAAAAAACAGTAACCCTCAGCTATTCATCATACATACCTAAGTAAAATGAAGCCAAGTCATAGAGACATACACGCTTTGTCCGTTTCACAACATTGCCACATAACACTATCTTGATATTAATCTAACGAACTGAAATTTTTTCATCGTTCACGAATTTTGTTAATGGAATGTTGTAGAAAAGAGACTTGAATTAAAAAGGAATAAAAAGCATAAATTTTTGTCATCAAAAAGAAGAAGAAGGAAAAAAGAAATTCTAAAAATCCCAATACCAACAAATTTACAAAAAAAAAAAAAAAAAGAAAAGAAAACCGTTTACTTCAACTTTGAAATAAGGAAAAAGGAAAGTGCAACAGAAACTTCTTCCTCTCTTGATAACTGAAGGTTTTTGAAAGGATAAAAAGGAGTTTAAAAATTTGCAATTACTTCAGGTTTCGCATAAAAGCAAATACCATTTTTAGCAATCATACAACAATTCATTTAAATTTCAATCCACCTCAAGCTGATTGGACGAAAATATGCCGGTCTTTAATAACAACCCCCTAATGAAATGAATAACGATCCAATTTACATAATTTTATGTTAAATTAATATGAAATTTGTATAGACTTGTTTTTTTTTTTTTTTTTTTCATACATCTTGACTTTTGAGGGTAAATATGTTATGTTTTTTATTTTATAAAAATTCTCTCGCAGGCATCTACATGCGAGGCTTATATTAAGTAACCCTTTATTGTGCTGATGAGCAATTGCCAGCATAGTGGGCCGAATTTTCGCTCAAAAGGATATGAAATGCTTTCACTTCTACTCCAGTCAAAAATTTATCCTCCTTCTTTTCTAGTTGTTCGAGGTTTTTTTTTTTTTTTAAGAGTCTGGTTGCTTCTTCTCTGGAAAAATATTTTTTAGAGAAGAGAAAATCTATCAAAATTTTTTTAAAAATTTTTTTGTTTGTTTGGTTTTGTTTTTTTTTAACCTAAACTTTGTCCATTTATTCCACAGTTAAGACTATCACGATATCCGCTATAAATGTTATGCTTGAAGAGTTTTAAAAGCTCAAACGCATAGTTGAGCGTTTCAAGCGAGTGTCGACATGATATAATTATTGTGGCGGATATAAAATAAAGAATGAGAAATATATGTTTTATTATATTATAAGAAATTTAGATTCCATTTAGCTTTATTTCGTTTCTTTTGAACTACGCAAAGCATGAAATGAAAAATCATAACGAGCTGGGGTTGAATTTGAAACAATATCTGATGAGTTCCAAATGCAAAGCCCAAAAACAGTGGAGTGCGACGATCAGTCTATCCGTCTGGAAGATTTTGTGTAAATTAATGAGAAAACTATGTAAAGATTTTGTTCAAACACACTGCATACCCAACACATTTCTTGTAAAGTTTACTCTTAACGGCGATATGAAATATTTGAACATTGGCATGTATATGCACGTACGTCTACTTCGATCTGGTTTACATTGATCGGTGAGTTCGCCTCTAACTAATTATGCAAAACGCTATAACTAACAACAACATATAATCTTATATAAAAACACACATGTGCACACATGCATATACATATGTATATATATAATATATATATATGTATATACATATATATATAGGCGTATATCTATAGCATATAAAAACAAACATTTAGAATGAACTTGAATTTAAGAGTTCGCTTATGTGTGGAAGAGAATTGCGATCGTGAACGCAACAACCTCAAGAGATATAAACGCAATGCAGCCAAGAAAAGAGAGGGAAAAGCAGAAAGAGAAATAAGTTAAAGTTGAAGAAGAGATTTCAAATGTAGACATGGTTAACGATCTTGGATTGCAAGTGATGATGATTTACAGAAATTTGTAAACGCCAGTTAGTTGTGAAACAACGAGAAGAGCGCTACTTTCAACTCGCATTTAAAAATCAAAGTTAATGAAATGTGAATTTGTAGAGAATCAAACCAGCGCCTGAAACATCATTGATTCTTTACTCTACACAGACACTTTTTGTGCGGTAGCAGCAACAGCGGTAGCTTTTTCATCGTTTTGTGTGCGCAAAAAAAAAAAAAAAAAAAACAAAAAATAAAAGAACTCAGCTGCATTATTTATTCGTGTTACTGTTTGTTTGTTGCTTCTGTCGTTGTTTAATGTTATCGTGGTGCTTTTACGTTAGACTCTTGTAAATTTTAAAATATTTAACCGTGCAACATAACAGACAGAAGCCGCATCCGCAACGCGAAACTCGGTGGCACAAATACACACGGCCAGCACCACCATCGTCACCACCACCACCACCACCATCATCGTTATCGTCGTCGTCGTCGTCGTCGCCGTCGTCGTCGTCGTCATCATCCTCATTCTCATCATCATCATCATCAACAACATCAGCAAATGCAACACCAGCTACTGTTACTGGCAGCGAAAGCAGCAGTTGGTTTGTTGTTGTAGAGCAGTAGCACTTTAAGTACACAATTGCCGCATAGTAAACGGAAAGATCGCATTTTGAAAGTGCATCGGTGCATGAAAAAAGTGCTTTCATTGAAATTTTAATGAAATTAAATTTTTAAACGTGTCGTTGCTGTTTTTCTTTTTTTGATTCTTTTTTTTTTTTTTTTTTTTTTTAAGTTGAAAAATAGATATATATAACGTTTACTTAACGAACGTTGCACGTTGAACGACACACATATATATATATATATTGTGTAGTGTGTGAAAGCTTTGTTAATAATACACACAAAAGCAGATAATAAAATAAATTACGAAATATTTTAAATAAAAAGGTGAGCTGAAATCATAAAACTGTTTTTAGTTAACAATAAACCTTTCAAAAATATACATGCAGATGGAAAAAATTGGTAGAACAAAACTAGATTAATATCTATTTCTGTCAAAAATCGAGAAATTCTATGAAGAATTGTTTCATATATAGTTTCGTTTTCATTATTTCCCATAATGTAATGCAGTCAAGAGCACAATTGCAAAATAAAAAAAAAAAAAACAGAAAAAAAGTCAAATGATTTACAAAAACAAAAACGTAAAACTTAAAACCAGTTCTTAAAACAAAAGCAACAAAAAGATAAATTGTAGTAAAAAAAAAAAAAAAACAAGACGAAAAGAATCAGATACAGATACACAGACGCAGAGAGAGAGAAAGAGAGAAAATAGCGTAAGCATACGAAATATGCATAAAATTGAAGAAAAAAAAAATGTTGTTTCAGTACAGGTCGGCGTTCGTATGTAATTTTGTTTGTTCCAACCTAAAAAAAATCTCTTCATATGTTACAAAAACAAATAGAGTAAAAGAAATCTTTTTTTTTTTTTTTCTTAATTTTTTACCCATACAGAGAGATATTCCTAGGTAATGCTCGTACGTGTGTAAAGTAAACATGTTCGTATGTGTTTTTATGTTTTTTTTTTTTTTCCATTTTGGGAGAGCGCAAAAGTGTGCTTATCGTGTTTTGCATACTACCATGTTTATGTGTGTGTTTGATTGGATATGTGCATGGTTCTCTTTTTCTGAAACATATTCAAATTAAAAAAAAAGAATTTTTTAGTTTGTATTTGTGTTAAAGCATGAAAAGAATGAGTTGAAAAACAACTTAAAGACATCAATATCGATAAAGTGCTAATGATCATCATAATGATCAATAGTCAACAAACAATATATTCATGCTTCAGCATGTATAGACATATCTATACATATGTATGTAAACATGTTGCTTTGCATAAAGAACTTCAGTACAACAAGAATTTACTGTTTTCAAAAAAAAAAAAAGATAGAAATAAACGGATAGAACCGTGTGGAGTAACACTTTGTATGAAAAGAAAGAAACTTACTTTTCCTGCTCTGATTAGCGACACGAGTCGGTTGAAAATAATTTTTTGTCGATATTCATCAATTTTTTCAACAAGTTCTCTCATGAATATATTTATGAGTAAGAGTAAGTTTCAGCAACGTTCAACGCTCGGCATCTCAAATATATTCTTCTTATCCTTAATAGTTGCCTCATAGACATACTTTAATTTTTTATTTAATTCCATTGACTAGCATATGCAAACAATTTGTAGTCATTTTAATTACATCTGTCTGTTCGTCCGTCAATTACGTCTTTGCTACTGTCGTTTATTGTCCTAAGGTAAACTGAAAGGTGATATTTGTTACGTTTTTTTTTGTCTGCAGTCGCATACTAATTTCGAAAATGGCTTTTGATTGTCTCCGAAAGTGTCTAAAACTAACAAAAAAAAGTCAGGATTTAGGATTTTCTACGTCATTTGAGTACGAACATAGTTCCAAGTCTATTCAAAATGTGGAAAATTCAAACACTTAACGGTGACCTAATTCCGTGGCCACAGCTCTAGAGTACTTCATTTGTCAAATGATGGGCTTCAAATTGTAATTTCATTATAAAATTTTCTTTTTTTTTCAAATGCTTTTTAAATGAAAAATCTTGTCCTCCATAGAAAAAAGCTATCGAAAATCGTCTGCAAAATCCGGTAAAAGTAAAAAAATCTTACGTGATCCATTAGGAAGGTATATTACAGTGTTGAAATTTGAAGACAATAGGTTGAAAATTGAGGCACGCTAGAAGTACGGCCAAATCGACCAGAGGAGTTTCAGGAGAAATCCTATTGAAGTTTGATGTTTACTCGAATAGTTGAGTTTTCGGATTGTTACATGTAATGGCTTGAACATTTAAGCCATTATTTACAAAAAAAATGTAAAACAAAATCATTACAAGATAGTATTAGTCCCTTAAGACGCTGGCTGGTTGACTGATTGCTAAGAATACTAAGAGGGCAAAAACATTAGTCGATACCTAAGAGTGGATGTATTAAAAACTTTTACCGGCATCTAAGAAATATTGAACCTCCAGTCCTTCAGCTTTGAAATTTATGTACTTGAATTCAGAACTAGTTGACAAACTTACATTAGTTTACCGTTAATCACCGTCTATTATTGTCAGATTATCGGCTAATATTCTTTCTTTGGGTGTAAAAACAATTTGCATTAAAAAAAAATAAGAAACAGATTTTTAAACTAAGCGTAGCGAAGCATTAAACGATCGCAGCAGACCAATTAGTATAATGTGCTTGCGTACGGACATTACGTCATAAGCGAATTCAAGTTCTTGATAAGACGCATAATTGCAATGTTTTATGAATAGTTTGCTTTGTTTTACAAAGACCCACTTATTGCGTGTATATGTATAAAAAAGTGATAAAAGTTAAAGAAAGGGAAGCAAGGAAAAATGTTAGATACTTGTAGTGGCCTTTAAGTGAACCTTGGCGTACCAATCACCCTGAGGAAATGAAAAAAAAAAATTGTCGCAAATTCATTTTGTTGCAAGTGTGCTAAAGGAATTGGAAGAAGTTACTTTTGGAAAAAATATTTTTATGGCCAACAATTTCGTCCCGTTCTTCTTAACAGATGTCTACAGGATCGCCTGCTAAACGTTGGAAACTAAAATAAATAGTATCCAGTATTTTGGAAATAATCAAAAATTCTGAAACATTGCTTTAACAAAGACGAGAACGCTTCACAAGCTTGTGGGAAACTTGTAATGTTCGCGGTAGAAATACTTTACCTAAGCAGCAGAAAACAAATTGCTTCCTAGATTCCTCTCTCGAAATTATGCTCTCGTTCATAAGAAAAAAAACGGAAATTCTTTAAAACTTTGCGAAAGATCGACATTTCTTCTTACGACATCGCTTCGGAACTACACATTAGCCTCTAAACAATTTTCAACCCCATGCATAAGACTATATACGAAAAGAAGCTCAACACACGAGTGCCACATTAATGAACTGAATTTTATCTCAACATCACTGCTGGGGAGAAATGAAATCGAGTAATTTTTGTAAAGATTGATAACAACCGGTTCGCATTGGAGATTAATAGGTGGATGGTAAAGGCCAGGCAAATGTCTTGCATGTGGCGGCCTTGGAAGAGAATAGGGCATCATCATCCGATCAGATGAATAATCGCACTCTCCACTATTATCAGTTAATTCGCTTAAAGAGTGAAATTGAGCTTCATCCTCCATCAAGACAATTCCAGACCATACATTTTTAATGACTCGGGGAAAATGAACAGCGCTTGACGCATTCACAATATATCCCGGACTTTGCCTCATTCGCTCTTTGTAGAACTCTTTTAAAGGTATAAAGCTGACTTCAAATTAAGTCCGTAAATACGTCTTCCCTCAGTTTTTTTGCTTAGAAATCCTCCAACTTCCTAGAAGAATTCCATGGAATAATGATTTTATCAGAAAATTTGGTAAAAAGGCTATCTACCACAAATGTCCATTTCGAGTTTAGAGAATTTTCTTGAGAAGAAAACAAAACGTTATTTGAATTTTTCAAACTTTTTCCCTTAGTTAATATTTATAATTAATTAATTTTTCATATTCATACATGAAGTGGTTTCAAGTTTAATCTGCGAAACTGGTTCAAGGATATGCTCGTGCGGTATATCAATTTTTTTTTTTTAATAACGCGACGTTAGAACATTAGCAGACTCAAGGACAGATAGACAGACATAAGTGATATTTATCTCTTATTATCTTACAAGTACATCCGAGTGATGCAAATGACTACTATTTCTCATTAGCACCGCCTTCCCTCCTATTCATAAGAGTAATGTTAAAATATATTCAAATAATGAGTCAGAAATAGCATAAGTTAGAATTAAATATTGATTTATAGAATTATTAATTAAATGGATGGATGAGGAGAAAATATAAATTTCAATTCATAATGAAACAATATTCGCATAGTGCGCATAGTTTAATTTCCTTGTTGTTGTTTTATAAAAATCAAAAATCACTAGCATATTGCTGTCGCATCATTACTTTAAGATTAATAAAAATTTTAATCGAGTCATTTATCTGATAAAAAAAGAAAAAAAAAAAAACTTTTATCTTTCTTTACAGTTAACGAAAAGGAACGAAAAGAAAAAAGGATTACGTATTTCAAGGATATTACAACTTAAGTCATTCAAGTAGGTTAATAGTAAGAGGCAAACCATAATTATGGCTGTCTTTGGTATGGTATCAGCCGTATCAGGCTTTATAAAAATCCGTTATTTATTGGATAAAGCTGTCATCGATAATATGGTGTTTCGCTGTCACTATAGAATTACGACTGCCATCTTATTTGTCTGCTGTATCATAGTAACTGCCAACAATTTAATTGGTAAGTCTTGCAAATGCACTCAATGCTATATATGTAGAAATGTACAAGATGAGCTCTCTGGTAACACAATCCATTACTATAATATAAACATAAATATATGCCACTGTAGATATGTATATATGTATGTATGTATGTATATATGTACATATATAATGTAAGGAGAAATGTACAAAAGTAAATACTACGGAAAGCAAATGAAATAATAAGCGTCGGATGTGAGAAATGAGCACAGAAGCATTAACACGTCTTCGTTTTCTCATTTCAAATGTAAATTTATTGAACGTTCACGACTTATTAAGTTTTCTATGTGATAATTAGTTTCACAATTACACAAGTATTTGTGTTTATTTACATATATACATGGGTACTACACAACGAATATATGCATTTTTGTACCTCATTCTAAAACCACAAACTGTCAAACATATTGTCACTTGAACTGAACGCCAAACTCATTTCAGTAACCATAAGTGAGTGCAATATGATATCAAAAGACTGTAAAACTCATTCTCGTAATCGTAATCGTAACGTGTATACATATGTTTTTACTTTAAAGTTTGATTTTCAATATCTACCGCTGAAGGAAGGATTTGTCAAACCCTTTGCAATATTCAGGAAGAAGTTTCAGACAAATCTTATAAAGTATAAAGTATATTCGAATATCATAAAATCTGAATCGATCTAAGCATGTCCGTCCATCTCTGTATAATGTCTGCGATAAAGATAGTCTCCTCTGGGCGCAAAAATGAAGATATCGCCCATTGGAAGTTTCAGTCAAAGCACACGCCTACAAAACATAATAGAATGAAAATCAGTCTCCTGTTTAAATTTTATACTCATTACTCTACTCCTAAACTAGAACAGATATCAGTTCCGTCCATCTTTACTCTTTGGAAAATCCTTGTACAAAAATAGAAAAAATCGATCACACCCAGGCAACACAAAGGAGTATCAAAATTTCATTTTTTTCCTTTTCTTTTTTTTTTTTGGAAGAAAGGAAAGGTGGGTACAAAAGATTCGGCCGTAGCTGAATACAAGTTTTTTGCTCATTTCACATTTTTTAGTGAGATTTCTAACCGCAAAAATAAAAACGTTTGGATCAGCTTTTTTCTTCTTCTTCTTCTTCCTCTTTATTTCTTTTTTTTTTTTTTTTTTTAATAACCGCATTTGTATTTAATATTCAATCTTCAATAACACTGGTCAAGTTTATGATTGATTTTATTTTGCGCGAAGAGACATTAAAAAACTGACATTTATTCGACGCAGTTAAGGATAACTTATATTCCGATTTATCATGAGTGAATGAATCATCAAAACGGAAAAGTTGAATTCATCTTTGAGCGAAGCTTTAGATATCGTAAGCAAATGAACATAAATTGGAAACTTTTTTCTTCATTCGAGGTGGATAGAGATGAATGTTTTTGGAGTTTGGGATTTTTGCAAGCAAAACTTCAAGCTCTTAAGTAACTCTTTAGTAAATGCAAGGCCTCAAAGTCATCATCAAACGTAATTTGCGCCCGTAAGTGTAGAGCGTATGCGACATATTTCAACTTTCAATCTTATTTCTTTTCACTCTCTAACATAAAAATGAATGACACGTTCTATTGGAAAGCATTAATTAATATTACAATTAAATTGGAATTTTTTTTTGCATGAATAAAACCTTTTTAAAACCATATTTTCCTAAATGTGATAATATTTTTATGGCCTTTAGCGATGAGAGCATTTTATAGTTATACCGTTCTATTTGTTTCGTCCTTTGAACTCCCTAAATTTACTTAACGCTTAAAATGTTTTTGTGGTTTCCCAAAATGAAATTATTTTTTCGTTTTAGTCTCAATATCCATCCCTCCGTCGTTCTGTTATTGATATTCTCAAATATGTAGATATTTTTATAGGAAACTACAACCTGTTACATGTTCAACACAGCTAAACGGATAAAACCATGTTAACGGATATAAAATTTTATATAAATATATAAATTTATATACAAATTTATATACCGTTCATTGTACATCTCGAAGTGATGTGAGATTTGTCGCCACTATACAGCATGAGAATCATGCACATTGATTACGTGTTTGTAGATATGGGAGGTTTCCTCGAAAACGAACACAGCTTTATAAAAATTATATAAAAAATGCAGGAGTCAATGCTTGGCGTATACGGACGATAAACTTGTTGTGGCACAAGAAAGAAGTTTTTTTTGATTTGAAAAGAATTCTTTAATAGCCACCACTGATCTTGGTTTAAAAAGGTAGCAAAAATCAAATTATGGGCCATGGTCCACGATTAAATACCCTAGATATGGGTATAAGGCATTCATATAAGACCTTTTCAAACTTAAGCGTTTTATGCGTTTATTGGGAAGTGGTCCACTCCTGATTATCCCCCTGTATAAAATTTCATGAAAATATCTGAAAAATTGTGGTCTGTAGATGAAACTGAAGAATAGAAGTCGGACAGGAGGACTGACAAGCGTAAATCGACTCGGAAAGTGATTCTATTTTAAGAAGTGGATCTATTTCAAGTTCTTTTGGGTGTTATATACACCCACACAAGCTCAATATAATCTTCGACCACAAACTGTGCCGGGCATATTGTAACAAACGAAAAGCGTATACGCAAACTTCCTAGTAGTTGATGCAGTACAGAAGTGTACGATATTTGAAACCACATATTTTTGAATAGTTTGCCAACGCTTGCCAGGTAATTGGAATATAAATGAGAAAACATATTCAAGCATTTCATACTTTGCTGATTTGCATTCTATATTTTGCGGGTAATTGTAATATAAATTAGAAAACACATTAAACCATTCCATACTTTGCTGATTAAACTAAATTATTAGAACATTTTATTTTTCGCTTTTAATAAACCTACGCAACGAGTAAGATTTAAATAGTGTATATATTGCAAACGGATTAGTAAATTAATGAATAAAAAGTATGTGGTTTTTTTTTTTACACATATTCAACTTAATTTTATTATGCCCTACAACAATTGTGGTACAGGGTGTATTAAGTTTGGGCGACGCATGTAACACTCCGAAGAACTTAAGATAGGCCCACCTTTTATTATACCAACCGATTCGGAATTCCGGTTCTGAAATTCGATACACTGACGTACTTTGACCCAAGGGCGAACGCTATTGAAAATGGTTCGGATCGGTCCACTATTCCGACCAATTCTCAAAAAAATTACAATTTTCAAAATTTCCCGGCATTTTAAAGCTGGTATGCAAAATTTCGATCGGCTGTGGAAATTTTTTCAACTCACTCTCTTATAACCGTTCCTACGAAAACTGAATCTTTACACGGTAAGAATTTTAAGTGGGTAAAAATTGTTTCATAATAGTAGATTGACAAAGAAATCAACCTTACCAAATTCGGACCATGCAGATCTATATTTTGGATACCACCGCATAGAGGGATTCTCAGGAGATGTAAATATTTGTATGCCAAAAAGGCCTACTAGTTAATGGCTTGTCATGAAAATTTGTTCCTGATAGTAATTCGACATAAAGATTACGTGAATCAAATTAGAATTTCTTGGACCCCATCACAATGACAATTCTACTGCACTCACTGTGATAATATAAAATCGAAAATGTGTTGCTTTCGTTGCGGAGAAATACTGAAACAGAAGCAGAAAATGAATGCAAAATTCTGTTCAGCAACAATATTTCTAGAGAACCTCTTTAGAACCATCTATTCGCAGTTTTTCCAGCCAATTTCAACTCAAACATACATAAAGGCTACTTCTTCTGTCCCTCCTTCTCGATCTGTAATTTGTTCTGAACAGAGCAAAGAACAGAGGAATTTTGAAAAAAAAAGTTTATTTTTGACAATGTGTTTGTTACTGCAATTCAGACAACATTTTTCGCAGAAAATTATGCTTACTGTTTTACATTTGAATATATTTAAAATTTAAGCTGACGCAGGGCTTTTTGCTGTAAAATCATTTAGGACGTCATAGTTGCCAATAAAACGTTCAACAGATTTTTAAAAATAATAAATTTTGTGAAATGAGTACAAACAAGTAAGAAAATTATATTCGGTCGTGACCGACTCTCTTATGCCCAACAAGGTTAACCTAGACTAGGATTAGACAAGAAGTAAAATCGCTAAATTTTCATGTTCTACTATAGGGAGTGGACGTGGCAGACTTTTTCCATTTTCAAAATAAAATAGTTTTTGTCGCATAGACCGACGTGTGAGTTTTGTAGGCGTGTTCTTTGAAAAGTTTAGCTCATTTAAAAATTGTTCTGCAATTTCGTAGGCGAAATCTTCGAACGGGAGAATGTTTACGACAAACTTCACGCGACTTTGAAATTGACCAAGAGTTTATTGGAGCTCATAGAATATGCGTGGTTCATGAGCAATGAGCCAAAAGCCAATTTTCTTTTCTTTTTGACAAACAGAGGTATCCTCGCTTTACGTAGCACTGTAGGCGTGTCCTTCTACTCATTTGGCCCATTTTCAATAGCAACCTGCCAAACTTCCTGTCCAAGAACTACCAATGTTTCTATCAAATTTGGTAATGTTATTATTGAAGTCAGGAGAATGTTTACAACAGACATTACACAGACATACAGACGGACATAATTAATTCCGAATTTGTTGTTGATCAAGAATCTATATACTTTGTAGTGTTTCTGAAACTTCCTTTTGGTCGAACGTTTTGTTAAAATGAATATACCCCTCATTCTTCGGTGATGGGTATAAAAAAGAAAAAACATCAATTAAGAGGAGGCATTGTTTTAAAAAATCCAAGTTATTGTTTAAAATAAATTTTAATTAGTTTATAAATGAAATGTCATTTCCCCTGAAATCCAATTATACGATATTTTGTAAAATCTATTCAATAATTAAAGCAAATTTAATTTTCTTTCTTATTCTGTGGATAAATTTAAAACGTATACTTTAATATCACCTGCTTTTACTTCTTCAATCTTCGCAAATGGCAATTATAGTAAATATTTAAAGAAGACGCCACAAAACAAAAGTATACTTCAACATGTACTTGCAACAAAGAACTTTACTTGAAATGATATAAAACAATAAATATTACAATAGCGCTTTGCAGTATGCTGTATATGCATATATGTATATAACATAAGCATAGATATGTATAATTTTGTATGGATGTGGATATCTTCTGTCTTCGTGTTCTTAGAGTTTTTTGTATTTGTATTACTTTTTATTCAACATACAATGCTTAAAATATTTTCTACGATTCATTACACTTTTGAGAGGCAGGCATATGTTATTTTATGTTGTTTGAAAGACACCCACATGCTGTGACGAAATAAATGGATGCATCTATGTAAGCTTGCTGACGCTAACATAAGTAGATATACATATATATAAATTACTTTCAGTAACTGTAGCAGCATAGTAAAGAGCTACGTTCCTATTAAAAAGAATCTTGACTGTCCATCTACTGGGGTATTTGCATAGAAAATGAAAACTTGCTTCTATTATTATTATTATTATTATCGTGGGCGTGTTAGTTGACTTATTGACATTATATTTATATATTTTCGGTCATAAGTCTTATAAGCTAAATAATTCAAGACACTTCGGTGTTTATGATATTTTTCCATTTTTTTTTTTTTTTTTTGACTTTCTTAGCACACTTAAGGGTGGATCAAGTTAATTAATCCGAGTATGTTCAGTTTTCCAGCTCAATTCTTATGATTCTTCTTTTTTTTTTGCACTGCCATTATAAGCGGACATACCGACAGATATGGCCCAATGAAGAATAGATATTTGCTTAGCAGATGTCCTGTAAACCTTTCTATTACAAACAGGGCCTTTCTTTTACAACAACATCAAAAGGCGTCATCCAATTGGGATATAAGCAAACTTAAAGTGGACTTAACTTTAGATTTATAATAAAATGAAAGCTTGTAACAGTAAGAAGTATATGATGCGATGAGAGAACGTTTGCATAGGGGGATTGTGAATATGCCTGTAAATTGGATACGCTTGCAAAATTTCACTTTATATTACCATTTTAATAATAATAACAAGAATAATAATAGAAAATGATGAGTGACGTTGTCATGCATTTTGACAAGATTGCTTTTATTAAGAACGCAACCCGTAGTTAAATGAAGATTGTTTTTATTAAATAAAGTTCTATTACTTATGATGCAGATGAACTTTGCAGTTCAAATGTTTAACTGACTGAGTTCTAATGTACACGTAATTGCATCCATAGATATAATCCTAAGCTCATGAACTAACATTTACCACTAATTCTTAAGTTTAATTGAGATTTTCTTCCCTCTAAAGGCTGTGAGAAATATTATCAAAGTCCAAAGATAACGAAATTGTTTGTGAAAATCAAACATTGTTTCGCAATTAATTGTTTACGAATATGCATGCATTTGCATTCGACTTTACACACACACACACACACACACACACTCATTTCACACTCTTATTGTGTATTTTCTTTACCCACAAACAGCACGTAATTATTATTATCTTGCTTATATCCACGTACATATTACAAATTTTATGTTCTTAAGCAATGCTTATGACAACTTGTATCGGTCCCTTTTTGAGATTAGAGATCATATGGTATACGTGTGCTTAGGTGCTGCAGCATTTGTGTGGAAATGTGTGCCGAAATCAATTTTAGATCGAGTCTTAAATGTCTAGTATCTCGAGAAAATAAATAATAATCAGGAGCTTTTTTATTGCATGGCACTGCAACTTAAACGGCTCTAACAACAAATATTTTTGTATGTAATTTGGGAACTTTGCGAACGACTTCTTTCAATTGGTGGTTTTAACAATCGCAATTATGCAGTTATGCTTGTGGCCAATTTTTTAAAGTTTTTACTATATAATGCAAACTAAGGGCGAACTTTACAACACTTGACACTTGAGTCTTTTATCTTTTTTTCTTTTCAAACGTAAAGCTTGTAAGAAAAGAGATGGTGAACGAGTAGACAAATAGAAAAAGGGTAGATCGACTAAGAATCTTGCTAGAGACACCATAAAGGTTTTCGTTCGAAGGCGATTTTAAAAACGTTTTTCTTTTAAATCCGCCAAGGCATTGAAGATTCGTCACAACTCAATCATGGTTTTTTCATTTTTCCTCTAGGTGCTCGGTAATAAAAGTAAGAGGAAATACAAACCCTTTTTTTTTTTTTGATAATTTTCCTTCCGTCTTTCCGCCTTTACGTGAGCGAGTTTTAATAATATTTAGTAAATACGTAACGAGGCAATAAATGAACCTAAATTTCTTCTACATTTACTTTAATTTTATGCTAAAAATAAATCTGTCGTTAATACTTTCTTTCTAACCCCGAAAAATAGCTTAAAAATTTGAATTGAAAGAAATGTTGAGAGTGTGTAACAAATGAAGTACATATTTACATCTGTTACGCACAAAAATTTATAATTATTTAGCATAGAGATCAAATTCATATAGAAGAACAGATTAATATTTAGTGAATGCAAATGTCATGATCGACTGTCTATAGTGTCTAAACCAGAAGACTTATTAAATCAACTAAGAGTTTTTAGAGCTTTTATGATTTAGCATCAATCAGGGTCACCGCAAATCAACAAGTAATTAAGAAGTGCGCCTGTTAAGTCGGCACACCCGAGTTCAACCCTCAGTGTGGTAAACTATACTTTAATTACGATTGAAAGCTGTAGTGTCGCGTGTAGTAGGTCGCGGTAAACGCATACCACTTACCGAGCGAATAGACGCCGCCCAGCCTGCGGTTACCTCCTCTTCCCTCGTCTACACACTTCTTTCTAACTGTCACCATTTTACATTTATAGTAGACATCTTCTAAGTGATTGGCCAAAAAAAAAAAAAAAAAAAAGAAAGCAAAAGCTTGAATGTTTGGACTCCTTAGGAAAGTTCACTTAAGGTAGAAAGAAACAAGTTTTGAAGAGTTTAAACTTTTTTGAATTAGTAGTAGGATGTGTTGCATTGTATGTATGAGTAGAGTTGCATTACACTCACGATCTTGAAAAATTTCTATTTGCAAAAAATACACTTAGAAACACTACCTCCCTTGAAAAGAAAACAAAAGCTTACTAAAAACCACGGAAGATACTATATTTTTTTTTGTTTTTTTTTCGAGATTTTATAGAACATAAATTTTCAATATTATATTTTCAATTTTACGTATAGAGAGACTAATTGAATTTTTTTTTTTTTATTGGAAATCTTTTCACTATAATTACAGGTGATCCGATATCATGCATAAATGATGGCTCCATACCCATGCATGTAATTAATACCTTTTGCTGGATTACTTATACGTTCTCGATACCGGGGCAACAGCATAGGCAAATCGGTACAGAGGTAGCTGCCCATGGTTTGGGTAATGAATTCGGTCAAGAGAAACGATATCATAGTTATTATCAGTGGGTGCCTTTCGTGTTGTTTTTCCAGGTAATAAATGAATTTTTAAAAGAGAAGAAGAGCGATGAAGAAATTTATGAAATTTTTTTATATAATTTAAGGGTCTTTTATTCTATTTGCCTCATTGGATTTGGAAAAGTTTAGAAGATGGAAAAATGCGTTCGATTACTGACGGTTTACGTGGCCTGATTACTATGCCCGAGGATTATGGGAAAGAGCGAACAAATCGTATCATTAAATATTTAATCGATAGTTTAAATTCTCATGCCAGCTACTCATTTGCTTACTATTTCTGCGAAGCTTTGAATTTTGCCAACGTTATACTTAATATATTTCTGGTGGATAAATTTTTGGGTGGTGCTTTCATGACCTATGGTACCGATGTTATAAAATTCTCTAATATGGATCAAGATAAACGCTATGATCCAATGATTGAAATATTTCCACGTTTAACGAAATGTACCTTTCACAAATTCGGCCCTGGCGGCTCACCGCAACGTCACGATACCTTATGCGTATTGGCTTTAAATATTTTAAATGAGAAGATTTATATATTTTTATGGTAAGTTAAAAAAAAAAAAAAAAAACGATTTTTCCAATATTTATTTTTATGCTTCTTTTAGGTTCTGGTTTATTATTTTATCAATTATTACCGGTGTGGCATTAATATACTCGTTTATGGTGATTACGATGCCAACAACGCGAGAAACTATTATTAAACGTTCCTATCGCTCGGGTCAAAGTAAAGAGATCTCGGGCTTAATCAGACGTTTAGATGTAAGTATTTTTCGATTTATATAAATTTTAATATTGATTATCGTTTTTATGTTTTAATTTCTTTTTTTTTTTTTTTCAGATTGGTGACTTTTTGATATTACATTTCTTGGGTCAAAACGTCACCAGAAAAGTCTATTGTGAAATGATACAAGAACTTTGCAATCTATTGGGCAATTCTAGAACGCCTTCAGCCCCTTCTACACTAGAGATGCATCCAATTTATCCGCAAGTTGATAATTTTGGCAAAGAAACCGAAACATAAATTCATATAAACTTTAAGATAAGACATCGCGTATCAAGCATTGCAATTGGCATTCCATAGCTGCTGTCACACAGATACATATTAATATTATAAGAAGAAAAAAAAAACAAAAAAAAAAAAAAAAGCGGAGAGAAAAATTCGACTACAATCGAATGTCCTAGTGGCTGCCGTAAATTGTTATTTAAAAAAACTCACTTATTCATGAAAGTAGGGGCTCTTTAAGAATAAAATGCCATTAAGTAATGCTTACATATATAAGGTGTTAAATGCAGAAGTATAGTATAGTGTGGGTCTTTTTTTGAAGGCAACCCGTAGAGAGCGTAAAGTGTAGAATTATAACAATCCCGTTTTATTTCGACTAAATCGAAATTCAATTTTTCATATCAATCTGAAAATTCTCTTTAAATTATAAAAATAAAATATATACTAAGGGAAGCGCTTCTCCGATAAATCGCAATTTTCTTGCAAGCAATTTACTAGAGATAAGAATCGGAATATCTTAAAGAGCACATTTTTTGCACCTATCTGTCTGATCCATCATAGAGGAATTTTTAAAACCACAAAGGACTCTTTTTGTAGATTGTGTGCAGTCTTTATTTCATTTTGGCTTTTCTGAGATCCTAGAACAGTGCAATTGAAATCTTAACGAGTGTGACGAAACAATCTTAAAATTGTATTTTAAAAAATTAATGTTAGTGTAAAAAAAAAATCACTACTAATTAATATGAAAAATTATTTAATAAACGCCATTTTTAAATTTAAGAATTTTTAATGTTAATCCATTAGTGCCTGCGTTTTGGCTTTTTCCCCCATTTTTTTTTTTTTTTTTTTTAAGTCCTATGGTCAAGTGATTGATGAAAGATGCTGGTGAGAAAAAGGGGAGAAAGAGGCTTAAAGGAGTATTTATCTTCGGGCATTAATGGTTCGATTTCATATTAAATTTAACATACGTCAAATATGCATTTTACATAAGTTTTGATTTATATAAAAAAAATTGAAAATGCAAAATGCAAAAATTAATAATCTTGAATAGTAACTAAGTTTTATAAAATTTTAAAAGATTTACTTTAAATGTGAAAAGTAAAAACAAAAAGTATTGTGATTATGCTATAAAAAAACACATAATGTAACAAAATTTTTCAAATTTTTTTTTTTCTTTTTTCTTTTTGAATTTCTTATAATAAATATGTATGTACGTTTTTTACATTTAAAAATATTTGATCTGACTGATATTACAATGATTAAAAATTTCATTTCACTAACCTGTTGCCCCAATCAATTTTCGATACGACGGTCATTTGTAATTCTAAAGTTTGATCTTGTGTTAACGTTGCTCCCAGTAATTCGCGTCTGCTCTCCAATATCGAAAGCATTACTTTACGTAATGTATTAAATTTATATGCTTCACGATCCTGAAATAAGAATAAATCT
>CCAG010013495.1:0-10283 GCA_001077435.1 Glossina morsitans morsitans | reverse complement strand
ATTTTGTGTTTTTTTTTTTTTGTTTTTGACTAATTAACGTATTTTATAAGAAAGTGCGAAGAGGAGAAAATAATAACAAACAAAACGAAAACACACAAAAGCCAAAATCCATAAAATATGAAGTGTCTGATGTGTTTGATGGCCAGTATTGGTCTAATGTTGCTGATGTCATCGTCTCTTAGTGTTGAGGCCAAGAAACCTAAAAAGTATATCGGCGAAAATGGCGGTGATTTTGAATTTATCGATGAGGTAAGTTTTCTCTTTTTCGTTTGCTTTCTTTTATTATTTTTTGTCTCTTTTATTCCCTTCCCGATCTTCTTTAAAAAGTCTAATGAAAATAATTAAAATTAAAATGAATTACATTTCAATTTCTTAGTTGTTTGAGAGAGCTCTTTACAAAGGCTTCATTAGGGATTAGTTTATTCGCAAATTCATTTTAATGTTATTGTTGTTATTAGTGTACAGATTAACAATTACTAAGATGATTATTTCCAGAAGACGGAGAAAGAGAGAGAGCGAGAGGGAGAGAGCATTGGAGAAATAAAGGAAAGTTTGCTATTCTTCTTCTTTTTCTTCTTTATATGAATTCAAGAAAAGCTTTTTGGCTAATGGTTTCTGACACGAATTACACTGCTCAACCACCCACAGCAGACAAATCGGATTTATTTCCTATTTACACTAGAAATGCGTGAGTCAAACCTTAGTCATTTAGTTACGTGCACGTCAATTTTCAACAGCAGTACATACCCATAAAGTAGAGATTTGTTTGAAATACACTCACTTATACACGAATACTTTTCGTCTGACACTTCATTGACAAGACGTCTGTCTCCGTTCATATTTATTTACATATACCACACCACAGTATTAACATGAATACTCACTCACACGTGCCTACCTATGGTACATACTAATGTACACAAAATTATAGACTGGCTGCACTTTACCCGGGTTAAGCTATTTAAGCAAAAGTTATAAGAAACACAAGAAAAGTAAAATAAATGAACAAACAATGTTTACTTTATACACCCGTTAGGTTAAAAATTGTTAGGATATTTTGCTAAAAGTAGACATCGCCCGGCCGGAATCGTTTTACAACGAACCAGTGCACAATGAGCCTTTAGACGATTTGGGAAGACCTTTGCACTAAATTTAGAACAAAGTCTGCTCTAGGTTCAGATCTATTTAAAAATTTGTTAAATTTCACCAACGGGTTAAATCGATTAGATTTGGAACGGTCAAGTAGAATCCGTCAAAGTTTCTACAAAAAGCATGGGAAGGAGTTAAAAATAGTCAGATGGACCCGGCCCGATGTTAAAGCTGATGTGGAGCCGTCAAGAAACGAAAGTAAAAATTTCGGTGGAAGGCAGGAGACAAATAGTTGGCCGAACGATTTCTTAAGCTTCCACTGATCGTTAATACTCTCAGCACATTTTTCGTTGCGTACCAGGCGGACAAACTTGAAACACATGTAATTGCCTGCAAGTTATAAAGCTATTTTAATGAATACCAGAATGTGCCCCAACATTGCAAACGGACGCGTTTGCTCTTCGGTACAGACAGGGGTTTACACAATATATATATTCTTATATGAGTCTTCGTCTTTTAATGTATAAGAAGGTACTGAAGGGAAGGATTATTGTTTTGCTTTTCCCCAAATAAGTATAAAATATGGGTCCGTGAGTGACCATTTCAGATATATAGGAAAAGATGTTCATTTTAATTGATCATTTTAATTGCTAATCTAATCTACTCTCACCTTCCTCTTTTAATGGTAACTATAAAACCTTAAGATACCACAAGTTGGCTTCAGACGAGTTAGCTAAAGGTAAGTTAGTAAAAATGAAAAGTTTAAAGAGGCGACTTTCGCTACAAAATTTTCTATATCGATCTTTAGATTAATAGCTGCTAGTATTCTAAAAAAAAAAAACCTTGAAAACTTTTAGGTGCTAGGAAAGTGTTTTTATAATGTCTGCATTCTCTGTCACACACACATAACACGCATTTAAGTTCATGGAAACAATGTTACTTTCTCATATTAATTCCAATAGCAGCAAATAAACGTCCGAATTTCGCTAAATTAACTCAGAGTCTGACGCTGACTATGTTTACAGTAAAATCGGGCATACATTTCTTAGTAGAGACACTCATCCCCCTGTATATTTGTAAAGTCTCTAATGTATGCTTTAGAAGATTGCTACGAACGAAACGGTAAAATTAATATAATGCCTTTTGTTTGAAGTAAGGGTATAATAAAATTTTCATTTCCTCTCTTCCTTTTTTTCGCACATACGTGCACATGTACTTGCTTATAGTCATGCATGATGCATTGGGAGGGAAGTGCTTCTGTTCAAAACGTTAAAAATCGATAACATTTGTCAGAGGCAGTAGCAACAGCAACACCAACGGCAGCAACAACAACAACACAGTGTAATAGTGTAAACCAATAGCAGTAGCAACTACAAATACTGGCATCATCTTGTGTTAACTGGTGTCATCCAGTATAGTGCAGTGCAGAGTATGTGTGTATGAACGTATACACACAAACAAACCCGTTCACGAAAAAACACATTTAGTAGTAGAGAGACTTTTACTACAAGTTTTTCATTCCATAGTGTTCATGTGTGTGTGTGCGATTTCTTTTTTCTTCCTATATTTCATAGTTTTTGAAGCGAGATTTGAAAACAAAAAAGAAAGTCATTCCCAGATCAAGTGTTTAGGTTTAGTGGTTATCTATTCTGTTTGCATGTATTTATGTATGTATATGTTTATGTATGTATGTATGTGTGTGAGTGTGTGTGTATGTGTATATATGTATGCAAGTGTTTGCATTGCTTAGCAAAACACCTCGTTTAAACTCCATACTGTCACGTTTACAGTTATCTTCCTCCCCTTCCGTTTTCCTACTTCTTCTTACGATTCTTTTAGGTTTTTATTTTTGCTTTTTCTCAATTTTTTTTTTTATTTCTTACTATTTCGTATATCTCGTGTTCAACGCTGCAAGAAATGAAAAAAAAAAACATATTTTTTCTTTTCTTACATTTTGGATAAACAGAGAGAGAAGCATTGGTCATTGTAAAGCAAAGCAGAGCTTACAATAATTAGTCTCCGAGGATTATTCTTGGAAACTTTTTTAATTTAACAAATAGAATTGTTAGTTAGTTAGTTTAGCTGAAATATATGGAGCAAAAAGTTGTCGTTGTCTTCTTAACTTTAAATTTTGCTGCTAAAACAAAAATAAAATAAAATAAAAAAAAAAGACAAATAAATTACTTTTGCGCAATAGTTACACATTGAAGTCGCGTAATGCAATCGCAATATTTTACTTTTGAATAAAAAAATGTATTTTTAACTTTACCGGGAAGCCAACAGTTGCAAATTTAATAGAGATTTGAAAATATCTTCACATACTATGTACAAATGGGACTATGTGGAACGTTCACCGTTTCACTTATAAAAGGGAATAAAAGTGGTTAAAGGCGACCCTTTGAAGTGACCAAAAAGGCATAACTCACGTCATCAAAATTCGTAGTAAAAAACGTTCAGTTTAGAGCGCAAGGCGATATTTTCAATCAGGCACATTTTCTACATAAGTATGCTTTAAAAACTTGAAATTATTGCGAAATACTATATAAACATTACTTGTATGTATGTAATTTAAAGAAGAAAATTGTTTATATAAAACTTTATCGATTAAAAATTTGATGCAATTATCTACTGAAATATCTCAAGTGAACGCTGAACCGTTTAAGCTATCGATTATTTCATGACGATAACGCAAAGTATTAGAGCGACAGTATTGAAATTCCTAAAGTTGTACTTTTCTATTTTTATACCCATAAGACGAGAAATATATTCATTCTTTCAAAAGGTTTGCAACGCCCGGGATGGAAAAATAGATCATGCCTGCCCTATATTGTAATGCATCAATATTTAATGTTTTTTGCGTTTGCATATCTTTATAACGCGCAGAAACAAGTTTCAAAAGCGGCCAATTTCAAATTCAGAATGCACCTAAGCATGTGTGCGTGTTGCTATGTGCATCTGCACGTCTACCAAACAGCGTAGTATCTGTGGTAAACATTCTCTCGTTAGCGAAAACGAAGACATCGCCTCAAAATTGGAATTGACTTAAACTTTTCCAAGAACACGCCTACAACGCCCATATGCCTATACGACAAAAACTTTTACTTTGAAAATAGAAAAAATTAGTTGCGCTCCATATAATAGAGCATGGAAACATAGTTTCTTGTGCCTGTTTTGTCTTTCTGGGCTAACGGCGATGGGTATAAAAACTTCGATCACGACGGAATATAATTTTCTCACCTCTTTCTATTATAAATTTATGAAGACTGCATATAAATACTAAAAAGCAGCCTGAAAAAAGCCATGATGACTCCGACAGAATTTACAGCCCTTTAACAGATATTAATATTTGAAAATCTCACCAAAATCTGAAACCATATTTCAAAAGACTCACTTACAGTGGCGATATTCTCTCGATTTTCTTCTCGTCATATGAAGGCGTATTGTTCGTAAGAACTATTATATGACAAGGATTACAAAATAAATTAATCCATCCCATGCTAATTTTGCACACCAGTTTAATATGACGAAATGCTATTACTCGGCGATTTGGATCAGCAATTTTGAAAATTACAAATTTTTAATTCGCCATAACTGGATTTTTTGGGAAGTTCTCGTAAAAATAGTAAAAGTCAGTTAATTTTCAATAGGTTTCGCTCGTGAGCGAACGCATGTCTGTATGTATTAAATTCCGTCAAAAAATTTTCAAAATTATAACCTGTAGTATTAACACAAGTGTCTTCATAGGCATCAGATAGATGGAAAGAGAGACGGACAGCGAGACAGAGGGTAAAGAAACTAAACTCGATTGCGATGATTTCGAATCGATTGTTATAATAAAAAAAAAAATAGGTTTATCTGAAGTTCTTAAGCAGCCTTAATATACAAACGCAAACTTAATATACTCTGTACTCTAGGTGGTGCACTGTATGAAAAGCGAGTCATTACTACGGCCAATATCATACTTTGCTTTATATAGCTAATACATGCGACTTTTATCTTAGGCTTCGAATCGTTGAAAGCTTGAAGGGCGGATCTTATACAATGCAAGCGCATGAACAACGTAAAGCATTCACAGAAACTCTAGAATATTTGACTGGTCTGAGTAAGACAATCGACATTCAATGGCTAGGGAAAACATTGACATGAGTAAAATCAGGAAAACCGAAAATCGGGGTTAGAATCTGACAGATCAGCCGATGTGATGAAAGAATCATTACAATTAGGTTGTAGGATTACTTCTGATTTCCTGTTTACGAACATAAAATTAGCATTACGGGGAAGGTATTTTGATGTACACATTTCTACGATGGTTTACCGTGGATACAATACCTTGAAGGTTTTACCCCACGGTGCCCGATAACGGACGGGTTAATTTTGTCTAACTGGCGCCCGCCACAAAGAGTTAGACAATCGCTATAAGCTAGGGGCCTGAACTACACTGGAGAAACCAGATATATTTATTGTGTATAGCCCAATAAACCCACTTTAGAAAGTGTTGTGAGGCTTATCATTACCTCTAATTATTCTCTTTAGGAATGATAGAATCCACAACCAGCACGATACTCCCCTCGAAGGGCTGTATCCAGCCGTAAGGACTGGCACATTGGTCAACTGTTGCGTTCAAACTAGTGATTGGGCATACTAGCTTCCACCGCGGTTTATATATGTATGCAAGTATGCAAACTCAACCCCGGAAGAATCGTGAAAAGCACCAATCTGCAAGTACACCAATGCAGTCACCTTTACCCGCTGGTACTCGTGACTTCGTGAGTAGGCTCCTGGCCTCCGTGGGGCTTAAAGTTAGACTATAGAGGTATATTGAGGTATATGAAGATTAAAAGATAATTCACTCCAAGCGCTGAAGATCACATTTCAGTCAGTTTCCGAAAAAAATTACGTAAAATTGAGTCAAGCCTCGGGTTCGATATAAATTTTAATAAATGGTTTTTTCTCTTACTTTCTTTTTTTAAATTAAGTTCTCCTTAAATACACACCAAAAAAATGTGCAGAATTTGAACCATACTGTACTGTTGTTATTTGTCATACGATGATATAGTAAGAAAAATATATTGACAAGTTGAAAATTCATGCATGCTTTTCCCTTTTCACCGATATAATTATAATATTTTTAATAGTATTTTTATAAATAGTTTATATATAATTTAGGTAATAAATATATAAATTAAAAACATGTAAGTGCTTTAATTAAATATTAAATTGCATTACATGCATAATTCGAACGACAAAAAATAAGTCAAGGCAAAAAAAAAATGCAGTTATTCTCTAACACATCCGTCTAAGTGAACAATGATATGCAAATACATCCAATTATTTGTCACCATAAAAACGCAAATACAACACACAAAAAAAGGTATAAGCAGTGTTGTCAACTTTTGATTTAAGCGAAAAGACATTACTACGCGCAACGTGTCGAGAATTTATGTTCATTTTAAAAAAGTATTTCTCTTGAATATCAATCAACTTCCATATATATCTGCACATTGCAAGACAATTGACCTAGAGGGGACACCCCGTTTTCTCTCTGCCTTATCTTTTGCAAGTTATTGGCAAAAAGATTTAGGAAAATTTTTACGCATTGCGATTATTTCATACTTGGTTGGTGAATTTTTTCATTTGCGAGTTTCTTAAAACCGAGGATTAGGGAGCAGGCAGTCACAGGAACTAAGAAACTTAGTTACTTTTGTCTTTTGTAAAACCTTGAATAAAATTTCGTCTGTTGAATACTATATAAAAATCACATGGATATACATCAGTAGTCTGTATGTCCTCTGTTTTATACATCCATTAGTTGAAAGTAAATGTGAACCATTTTCGCTTAATCACATGTGCCATATAACAGAAGTCATGAAGCCAATCTTCGATAGGATGATGAAGACTTGAAGTTGATGTAAAAAAATCTATTGTTTTCTCAATGTAGGCTTCTTAGCGGTTAATGATGAAAAGCCATTCAAATTGTTCACATCTCGCTAATACCTATTTCGAATCATTATCTGCTACAACCAACCAGTTAACATTATTTTTTGAGGTCAAGTAACTCTTTATCGCTTTTCTAAATTTCTGATGGTTTTACCCGATTATTCAATAGAATGAATAGTATGTAGTAAGTACTTGCTGCTCTTTTAGCTGTAACAGTTTGAGAAATATCAGTGAGACAAAAACATAAAAATGTCACGAACTAGTAAAGGCGCCTATGTCGATCGCACACGCCTCCAATCCTACCAAAGTGACACTTTCGAGTTGCCCTAAAATTTAATGCAGTTAATAGTTCTCTATACACAGACAAGAAGGTCAGTATACGTTACAATAAAACTGGCGTCCAACGTGGCGCACATACCTGATTACATAAAATACGCTCAAGATCAAGAATACATATGCTTTTATTTAGTCTGAGGACTGAGAAAGTGAGCATATTCGCGCCGTTTGTCGTAATAAGGGACATATATTATAAAGACACACAGAAATATTTTCGATCAGGGACTTTAAAATGCCGCGTTCATTGGCTGCCAAGTCTGTTAACCGCTATACTTGCTGTTGTAATTAGGAGGTTGCGATAGGTTGCTCATGTTTGATATATAAAATCATGAGTCGCGTCTTAAATTGGACCAAGCTTATAAATATTCTCATAATAAAAGCCGTCAAAAAGTTCTATTTCGCGAACGTGGTCGTAAATCGCTCTCCGCCATACTCGTAGTTATTAAAATTTGTTTAAGTAATTATTCGAAATGCGAGCGTCCTAAGTTTTCCTTAAGGCTTTTCTTTTAACAGTAACCGCGTTTTACCTATAAGAAATGGCGTTAATGAAAACAGCTAAGTTGACATTACCGTAAACAGACAAAAAACTATGGAATGAATGTAGAAATCAGAATTTGAACACATGTGAATAGCCAGCATTGAGAGAGGTAGAGAGCTTAGGAAAAAAAGTAGATAAGAACCTAATCTACATGTTTCGGCCATTTACATATCGATAGATATTCATGTGTGCACATCCATGTACATGATTTGTGATGATAAATGCATGAAAATGTCGTTGCTCAGCGAAAAAATCTTTGGGGAAAAAAAAAATCAAACCCAAACAGAACTTACATAATTCCATAATAAAATTCAGAAATATGATAGAAAATGTTATCATTGCATATTTGTAAGGAAGTTGAGTGAATATACAGTGGCTCGAAGAAACGTTCGATCGATAATTTTAAGATTATTAATTTAATCATGAATTTCTTAAATAAATTCAACGTCAAAAATGTGTGTGATATTTGCGCGAAGCATTAATTTAGAAATGGTAGGAGAAATAAAAGGTTGCACTGAATCAAAAAACAGGTGAAAGAAGACTATTCATGATGAACGCAAATTTTTAGACGGTTCAAGTATTCTACCATATGCAAGGAGGAATCATAAAATTGAAGGTTGACGCATATATGAATTGCTCTCTACTAAAGCCTCAAGCTTTACTCAAATGCCAAGACGGTTGAATAATTTCCGTTAAAAAAATAGGTTTCTTATATACAAGTTGGCTTTTATTGTTATTATAGATGCTTGTGCATATGCATATGTATATTTGCTTTGATGAAATCATGAGATGCTCTTGACATCTTCATAGATGTACGCAAATAGCCTTTATTTGCTCAAATTTAAAAGCTAAACTAAGCTTTCAATTAGAGAACATTTTCGTTGTCATTCAAAAGCCATGAAAAATCAATAAATATGTGTGAAAAGAATTGAATGAAAAGAATGCTTGCAATGGAAAATATTATAAATACAAAAAAGACGTCTAATATGTAAGAAAATAAAATGAAATCATTTAATACTTAAGAGTATATATCAACGTCATCGAATTCCTTGAAGGCGAACACAGCACAACTCATCTTCAATTAGCAGACTGCTGGGCAGTTTAAGAGGTAAATATTTCCAACTTTCTTTTTTGCTTTTCTCAACTATGGCAGAAACATTCGCTTAGGATTTCACGTTATGGAAAGAGTGGGTATCGTAAAATATTTAGGAAATTTCGCTGGATTTTTAAGGATCTTAGGCTTTAGCGAAGCAACCATTGATCTTTTAAGTAGAAAGGGCCGAAATATATAACAAATCAACTTGAAGCTGCTCGAAGAGATTGCAAATATAGGAGCGAGGGGAAAGTTGAAAACGTTTCACAGAACTATCGTTACCTTTCAATTCTAATGCTTTGAAATTTTTACAACCTTACTACATCTACTTATTTGTAGAATGCAATATGATATATGGTATCATTCTTGATTCGATTGCTTAATAATACCCACGGAATATAACTTTAAATTATTTTGTAGTTTTGTTGTCCTGTAATAAAACAAATATCAATTCTGTCCAATGTTACCGTTTTCCTTATTATTTCGCTAAAGTATCTGAAGAATCATTCTCCTTTTTTACACTCTCTGCCGTTTGCCGTCAATACTTACTTACGAACACTTTCTTTGCTTATCCTTCACAAAAAGGTAACAACACAGTAATACTTATTTGCCTTGAAGGTAATGAGAGTGGTCCTTAAGTCTTTTGAATGCAGTTGTTAGAACAAAGTCGTCAAAACTGTTGATCAGTTAAACGTGTTTCGAGATTTACTTGCTTTTAGACATTTTCGTATATATAAAAATATCGGCAGATACAAATATGAATTCAGTTTAATTATGTATTAAAAAGCCATTTATTTCCATCGCTTACGGGTAATATAGAATCAGAAAAACTGAACACCAACTGAAAATAAACGATTAAATATCCACCCATAGCTTAGATAGGAATGAAAGTCCTTTCGTTCGTTCCGAACCTTTACCTCATCTTATATGTTTATATCTTAGGGAACTCAGCTAAGGAGTAAGTGAAGAACAAAATTTAATGATTTTTGAAGACCATAGCTTAAGAAAAACAGAGTACAAGTGATCACCTTTCTATAGTTTAGTTGGTTACATTAACCAATTTTTTTTTATTGTAAAACTGCTCTCATGTAATTTTAGCAAACAATAGGGAGACGAACTTATAGTAAATTATAGTATAGTACTAGTATAGGATAGTAAAGTATAGTATCTTTATATATATACAATATATAAAGTACATGTAAATGATTGAATTACGTTATTATTATTATTTAGTATCTATTTATTATTATTATTATTATTATTATTATTATTATTATTATTATTATTATT